>CALYLW010000345.1:515000-788930 GCA_944989445.1 Ampullaceana balthica
TATCAACACATTGTCATAAAATTTAGTTCAAAATATTCTTAATTTTCAATGTCCGTGAGAAATTTTCAGTTTAATGACGTCATAAATTTCTATTTTTGGGCTTTAATCGAAATTATCGATTAATTAATCGATACATTTTCAAAAGTTTAACGATTAAATTTAAATTAATCGATAATAGCCCATTAATATATATATATATTATATATATATCTATTATCTTTATCTCTCTCTCCCGCTCTCTCTCCCTCTATCTCTCTCTATTTCTTTCTCTCTATATATATCTCTCTCTATCTCTCTCTCTATCTCTATATCTATCAATCTCTATTTCTTTCTATCTCTCCCTCTCTCTCTCCCCCTGTCTCTCTCTCTTTCTGCCTGTCTCATTTTCATCCCACAATCTTCTCTGCCTTCTCTCTCTCTCTGTCTCCCTCCCACCTCTCTCTCTGTCTCTCTCTCTCTCTCGTCTCTCTCTCTCTCTCTCTCTCTCTCTCTCTCTCTCTCTCTCTCTCTCTCTCTCTCTCTCTGTGTGTGCTTGCCTGTCTCATTTTCATTCCTCAATCTTTCTTGCCTTCTTTCTCCTTCTTCTTTTCTATTTGGTATTATGAACTGTTAATTTTATATTTAGTTTGTCTTATAAATTATATCTAATGAAAGTGAAAGACACATGGAGTTAAATGAATGTATGTATCTTTTATTAAAACAGTTACATACTTTACTCACGAAAGTAATTCAGAGCCAGGTGGAAAAAAAAACTATGTTGATCGATTGTTAAATGTAACCAAATCCGAGTCGACGGAATCAATTTTATGTTGAACGAAAAATTGTTTTAATTGTTTATGGTTGACTGGTAAAGGGAAATAGTAATTTTGATGCCCCCCCCCCTTTACGGTTACGTTTTTAGTCGTAGTTATATTAGGCGTGGATTAGAGCTCATTGATATTTTTAGGGCCCATATTTCAAACATTCACTCAAGGTCATAGGTCATGTGGTCAAGAAAAAAGTCCAGGACTTGTTCTGTGAATATGTTCAAGTACAAAAAACGCTTTGTACTTCGTTTGACTATCACCATTTTAAGGTACAAAACCATCAAAGAAAATGAATTAATTCAATGACTGCCCATTGACATGCATTCTTAACTTACCTTTTTGTCTCTTCCAAACTGCGTGGCCGTGTTTCCATGTTGTTTAAACGTATGTAGCATGTCAAGTTAACCTGACATCTAACAAGTCTCATTATTTCTCTAGATGAGCCCCCGCTAGTCATATGGGCGGAGCAGCTCATGACATATCAATTAATCTCATGTCAAGTTAACCTGACATCTAACAAGTCTCATTATTTCTCTAGACGAGCCCCCGCTAGTCATATGGGCGGAGCTGCTCATGACATGTCAATTAATCTCATGTCAAGTTAACCTGACATCTAACAAGTCTCATTATTTCTCTAGATGAGCCCCCGCTAGTCATATGGGCGGAGCAGCTCATGACATATCAATTAATCTCATGTCAAGTTAACCTGACATCTAACAAGTCTCATTATTTCTCTAGACGAGCCCCCGCTAGTCATATGGGCGGAGCCGCTCATGACATGTCAATTAATCTCCACGCCCAAACAAGTCTGTGAAGGGGTGAGGCGCCTCCCACCAGGTGTCCGGCCGGGTGAAGACAAAGGTAAAAGTGAGACTCTGGTCAGCAAGCCCTTGGAGGGTGGTGACTACACATGTGTGAAATGTCTTATCATTAGACCCTCATGATTCATTAGAATTTATTAAAATTTAAATTTCTTCCTTGAAATCTCCAAAGACATAATGAGATTTCTGAATGCTTTGTGGTATCAATTTCATGATAACATCTCAAACTGCGATTGGATGATAGTAATTTGAAAATAAGAATTTTAAAAAAAAGTTTGTATCTTTGTTTGTGCGAGTGTTGGTTGGTCGTTCGTCCGTCGTAGTAGACGAGGACCACTGACATCATATTAGTCCAGTACTTAGGTCACCACGTATGTCCTCTAGCGGCTAATTAGCCCTATTCTTGCGCGAAATTTGTTTCCGCACCGCATGTTGGACAAGAGATGGATGAGATCCCTTCAGGAGTGTTTTGTACACGGTCTTTCTTGACCTGACGTTTGGACTTGGCAGCCTGTTGTTTTCAGACAGCAGCGCCATTCCGTATCATAGAGCGCCAGGGGGCTCGGTCACTGGCTGCTGCCTCCAAGGAGTCATGTCCAATATCAAAGGCCTGTAGAGCAGTTTTGAGGGTATCCTAAGTAGACCTCCGCGTGCTCTATGCCCTTCAGTAAGCTCACCATAGTGTAGCCTCTTTAGGAGCCGATAGTCCGGCATGCGCACGACATGCCCCGCCCAGCGTAGTTGGCACTGCATGAGGCTTATGTAGATGCTGGGTAGTCCTGCCTGGATAATATTTGTGTGTGAGCGTATGGATGAAATAAAGAACACCTTTAAATCAAAACAATATTCCCTTATTAATTCACCAGTTATTCCAAACAGTTTAGCTCTGAATAGATCCTTATTTATTACATCTTAGTTACACATCTAACATTGGCAACACATTGAGCCACGTGAGACATAAGCTAAAATATCTCAGAACAGAATAATTGTAATATTTGTGAGATCTAATGTCAGGTGTGTGAGAGCCAATGTTAGGAGTGTGACAGCCAATATTAGGTGTGTAACAGCCAATGTTAGGTGTGTGACAGCCAATGTTAAATTGTGACAGCCAATGTTAGGTGTATGACAGCCAATGTTATGAGTGTGACAGCCAATGTAAGGTATGTGAAGCCAATGTTAGGTGTGTGACAGCCAATGTTAAATTTGTGACAGCCAATGTTAGGTGTGTGACAGCCAATGTTAGGGGCGTGACAGCCAATGTTACGAGTGTGACAACCAAAATTAGGGGTGTGACAGCCAATGTTAGGTGTGTGATCCATTGACTCTTATGATTTCCTCAGCTTCACCTCAAGACTGTAGCTCGACCAGCTCAGCCAGCAGCAAGGAAAGCGCCTCCCCTGACCCCCAACTCACTCACTCACCAAACAGCCAACAGTGAGTTCAAATCTCATCACATTTAACGTTTTTTGGCCAACACAAATTTTAATAAGACAGAAGTTGAAATGTTTTATAAACTTATAGTTTACATTTATTGTTAATTTCTACTTGATGATCATTGAGATTTATTTTAGTTTAGTGAACTGGGCGACTTTCTTTCAATACTTACATTTATATTTCATCTTACGTGCTGAGTCTAAGCTCCATTTTAACGATTAAATTACTTATTTTATAGTTAGCATTTATATTCACAACATCTTTAATTTACACTTTTATTTCTACTCATCATTCGTTTCAAGTTCAAGGCCGTGACTCAGACTCTAAGTTGACCACACAGACCAGCTTCTCTGAGGCCATGATAAAGATCTCCAAGGCTGCTGACACCATCCGACAAGCCAGACAGATGTTGTCCTCACTGGTCAACATCAACGAGCTCAACAACAACAACGACCCTGACCAACACAACGACATCAGCGACAGCAGCCAGTCTGACCAGATCAAGGCCGTCGCCTCAACCGGCTCAACCAGTAGCACCCCAAAAACGAAGACTCTTCAAACCCAACTAGCACCTGACGACGACGAACAACCGCGAAGTGAGACGAACTTCCCCGAACCCATCTTGGTCAAGACGGCGGTCTCCCCAACCAACGAGAATTCTTTCACGGACGCCGAGTGTTCGGTCACGCCGAAGTCCGTGTCGGACAGAAGCAGGGCGGTGTCACTGACAGATTCGGGAATCTCAAGGTCTACGACAAACTTTCCTTCACGTCTGAACGAGATCCAAACTAGGGAATCTCCTAGAAATATCGAAAGGCAGCAAATGTCGAATTTGCGAGCTAACCTGTTTGCCGAGCGAATGGGCTGGTCGTCCAATATGGCCCAGCACATGCTGCAGGCGTCGAGGATAGTCCGTTATCCTCGCACGTATGGACCGATCTATAGGCGACCGGTGACGAACGCGTCCACGACCGAACTTGCCAACCGAACGCAGCAGCTGACCTCGTTGATTGCTCAAGCTCATCAAGGTCAAGGTCTGCCAAGCCCGCAAGTGACGTCTCCTCCGGAGCGACCGCTAACGAATGGTAGAGTCCAAAATTCTTGTCACGTGACAATCACTGAATCAGACTCACGTGATCAGCCTCATCAGGGTGGTGGGGATGTGCTAGAACATTCCGAGAAACCAAACGTCTCGAAAATTGTGCACACAATAACCTTGAATGACCTCCGGGTGGCCTTGGATTTGGTTCTTAAAAATCTGGGAAAGCCTGAGAGTTGGTCTGGGATTTCCCACAACCTGAACGACCCCCAGTTGGCCGCGTCTAAAGTAGGCTCCAACGGATTTTTTCTTGCGCCCTTCGACTTCACCTGCGCACCGACGGCGTACAACAATGTCGTGACGACGGTCAACAACAACGATGACGAAGTGCTCGGTGCATCGCCAGTGGTCACAGATACACGGGAGTCGCCTGTTTACGACTACGAGGCTCTGAACGACGGAAGGGAACAGACATCTAACCCCATTCAACCGAAACCTGCTGGCAGCAGCCATTCCAAATTGTGCGAGGCTGGGGGCGGGGAGAGCACGAGAGAACTGGGAAAATCTGAGGGAGTTCTTGAATCTGTTAGTGAAAATGTTCAAGACAATATTTCCACATCAGAGACCCATGCATGCTGGGGACAAAGCGATAACTTGCTAACACTTCCATCCAATATTCTCATCTGTGACAATGAAAAATGCTCAATAATGTTTGAAGACGAAGGAGAGCCGCGCAGTCAAATCCGCGATTCAAAGTCAAACTTTCCGTGCAGTGTCGTGGAGGAGTGCGGCGACAGCGCAGTTTGTGACGTCAACTGCACGAGTCTCGATAAATGCATCTCTCTCGCTGTCAGTGAGGGACTGGGTGACGTCAGCGAGAAGGAACTGGATGTCCTGTCGCGTGCACCGGGCGGGGATCACTCGACAGGCCAAGACGGATCATGTTTTGATTCCCTGCCACCGAGCTCTAGCCCCAATCTGGAGATACACCTGAGCCACGAGGTGACAGTCCCAGTCCAGACCGTGGCGGCCACGCGTGAGTCCGACAGTCCAGATTTTGTTTTCGGTCGTCATGATTATTTGTTCAGAGAAGAGCAGTGGCCGACGGGACGGACCCAGTTGACGCATGTCAGTCCAATCAACGAATCTCGCCCTGCTAGCATGGACCAGGACTCGAAGTCGACTGACGATGGGGATGCCGAAATAGCCCTCAAGGTCATCAGTAATGACAGCCGGGCCACCGAGCCCCAATGGCCAACTCCGTGCTTTCGGCCTAGGGAAGACGCAAGGCATAATAGACCGTGCAGCGCTTGGGGGGAAGGTCAAGACGACCCCTACGCGGCCGACAGATCTGCGTTTGAAAGTGAGAACGGATGCGACAGCCCGGAGGAAAGCTTTCACGAAATTAAAGAAATTCCGTTTTACGCAGGTAAAATAACGGGAAGGGAGATTATCGACTGCAGCTCGGGAATAGCTGAGGCTGTTAAGAAAACCTCGTTCAGCAGTCAGCCCTCTGTTTCAGACGAGAAGCCCAGAGCAGCGATGGGGTTTGCTGATGAATCAGGGGACAACAAGGTTCTCGTTGACGAATCTGAAGACAAACAAATCATGGTCGAGACCGACAAAGTCATCCTCGAAGCCGGGGAGGAAGGGGGGTCAACGGATGTCAGTGACGTGTCATCTGTCACTGTCAAGTCAGTGTCCATCGGAATGTCCATCAGCTCCGCCATTAAAAGCTTTGTCAACCGCAGGAGCGTCCGGAAGCGACCGATACGAACACATTTCCAGGATAGAAATATTTCAGAGTTTAGCGTCCGGCCGGCTGAATCTGAAAACAAACCGGTTGTTGCTGACCGTGAAGCTGTCTTGGAGGAAGAAGTAGAGAAATGCATGCAGCAGCCCAACACTTGCGTCACCCGAGAGAAATCGAACATTTTCGTCCCAATCGACAGGGCTCAAGAAGCCTCTCACATCTTCGTCTCTCAGTCGGGAACGATACTGAAATCGATCCTCACGAGACCGAAATCGCCCAGAGTGGTTCCCATGCTGGACGCAGACCAAGAGAATGACGTCGAGCCTGACATCATCAGTATGCCCAAGTGTTCTCTAGAACGTAAAGTCACGTGGGACGCTATCTCCAAAGGCTCGGGCGACCACGTCAGCCCCACACTGTCCCCTTCTCCCCCTTGCACCAAGCCGACGGATTGTGTGACGTCAGACGACAAGTCCAACGCACCATCTCCGGCGTCCACAAATCCAGGGTTTTTGGAGAGAATTCGCCGATTGTTTAAAGCGTGTATTCCTTCTTGGGGAAGATGAGTTGAACTTTGTTGGCGTGCGTGCCTTAGAAAGATGAGTTACAGCCTGTATAACTTCCTGGGATATCAGATGCAGCTTTCATTATTCCCAGGAGAATGAGTTTCTTTCTCAGATAAGGTTTTTCATATTTTTTTAGGTTAAGAAACAAACCTTAATCCTAAATACCTTCGGTAAATCACGTGATTTTGATATTTAATGTTTGAAAAGAATGCTAAAACAGACAAAATGTAAAAATAATCATCGCCATATTTTATTAAATGATTCCCACGTCACTCAAATAAGGCCATTTTTATTGTAGAAAGTTTAAAATAATTAATAGTTAAAGTTAGAGAATATTCAAGGTAATATAACTGAAATGTTCCAACAGAAAATTCAAAGGCCTTGACAACTCTGAGGTAATTGAAAAGAAACGTATTAATAACATGAGACATAAAATCCTCATCAAACTAGTTCAATATAGACAGAATATCTTCACATGGCCTTGGAATATTTGAAATAAACTTCAAGATGTGTGTATGTATGTGTGTGTGTGTGTATGTGTGTATGTATGTTTGTGTAAGTTGTGGGACAGGGGCTCATTTAGATTTCAGATCATTTTAATATAATTTATTTCTATAAAATACATTGTCATACATTTCTACATTTTTAATTTTTATAACAACCAATGCTTTAGACATGTACCTGTATAATTTTGTTTAAGTAAAGATTCATTTCTTTATACCCACGATTCTGGCTTTAGTTTTTTCTTGCCGCCACTCTGCAGAGCATTGCAAAAAGAAATTCCAGTGAGAAAAGGTTCTGAAAGAATTAGACCCGAGTTCTGTTGTTTACACAGTGTTAGGGCCCTTAAATGGCATGTTGGCCCAGAGTTAACATAAAAAATGGCTGGGGGGGGTTGGGGGGGTCTAGCTGTCAAAGGTCAAACGGCATGGAAGCAGTGTACTAGAGGGATCTAATTTGCTATTGGGGAAAGGCATACATTAACCGATGCACTCTTCAGGTCAGGAATAAGTTAAGTGTATTACTAGAGTCACTCGTTCATGAAACAATATGGTTATATAGTCGATGGCTCTAAAACAGGGGTCGGCAAACGCCAAAAGTTACAATTTATAACATTTTACAGTTTTTTCAGCCGCTAAAATGAGTTTTGAAAATAAAATATTATATAATTATTAACAGTTGCACATGTAACTAGAGAGCCGCACCTTGTAATCGAATGAGCCGCATGCGGTTCGTGAGCCGCAGGTTGTCGACCCTGCTCTAAAACAATGTAGTGTTAGGGTCAAACATTAGCTACCTAGTCAACGTCCTAACAAATTCAACCCTAAAACTAAATGGACCATAAAATGTTTGTTTAATTTAGATGCGTACCAGTAATTCAAACTAAATATTGTTGAGGTAATATACTCTAGGAATATTATGAAGCCACGCTAAGTCTAAATAAGTACTATTAAACTCTAAATAATTTAAAGTAATTAGCATTATAATCGAACTTACATTAATCAATTTTTTTACGAAAACATAGTATTCATTGACCACTGTACTATTCGGGTCAGGCATTACATTGTCCTACTTTTGGGGTCAAACAACAATGCCGCTAACAATTGGCTCAAAGAGATGGGACTCTTGGTACGTCGCAGTTACGGCAATCCCAAACTAGTGACCTATGGATCTAGTCAGTGCCCTGGTTCCGGAACCGCTCGAGAACATTCGGGGGCTGGGAGGTCATGCAATATTCAGTGGTCATGATGATAAGTGGCCAGTCCGTCTTGATAGTCTGACCGGTCTGTGGACCCGAGTCCCAACTATTCCTGGCCCTGCATTAATGGTACGGCCGCGCGTTCATTCATGCATAATGCAGCTTCTCTTTTATCGACTGTGCATCCGAGTCATTTTCATATAGTTGTACTTGTGCACGCACTGAGTAATTATTAGTAGTAAACAGTGGGTAGATCTCACGTTGCTTACGGATTGGGTACAGAGAGAAATAATGACAATCTTTTAAAAATACATTATTAAAACACTAAATTAAAAAAAACGTAAAAAATAAAGTTTTTGACAATAAATCCTTTATATTTGAGACATAACTAAAAGTATTGATTATGTTAAATATAATACGCACCGCGAGACAGACTAGCATAAACATTTTCATGCGCCATAGAGATAATCTACAAATTCATTAATTAAGTTACAGCCTATTTGATCGATGTGACATTTCGATATGTCATTTTTATCGTCACCACGAGTCTGCCTGCAAAATTTCAGCTCGATAGGATACGGGAAAGTGGGTTAAAAATCGACCCAAAGTTTTTGCGACAAGTAATCAAGCAAGCAGACGCCACGAGTTAATATAAAGTATTAAATTTTTTTAAAACCGTAAAAACCATCCATCCATACATCCATCCATCAATCCATCCACCCACCCACCCATCCATCCATCCATCCATCAATCCATCCAAAAATCCATCCATAAATCCATCCATCCACCCACCCACCCACCCATCCATACATCCATCCATCCATCCATCCATCAATCCATCCAAAAATCCATCCAAAAATCCATCCATCCACCCACCCACCCACCCACCCATCCATCCATCCATCCATCCATCCACCCACCCACCCACCCATCCATCCATCCATCCATCCATCCATCCACCCATCCATCCAACCATCCATCCATCCATCCATCAATCCATCCATAAATCCATCCATAAATCCATCCACCCATCCATTGCCTTAGCAATCATTATGTATATGCATGCAGTATAATGCATTATATCATAAGTGATACCACGCCATTGTCTTTTAAAGCCAATCTATGAATATCCCACAAGGCGCATGCACATACTGTTAATAGGTCATTGCACGAGCGTTATACCAACCTCCTATAAGGTTAACTTAGAATTATTCAAAACGACGACATATAAAGCCCCCAATAGTAATTAATGTACTCTTAACCGCCCTCCACTCATCGGGACTTGTGTGGGTGTTGTTCAACATTTTATCAACATCGCATTTTCGTTTGTCGATTAAAAAAAAATAATAAAAATTTCAAACACGCTTTTCCATTTTTGCGCCACATCGCGTCCTAAAGAAGCATATATGCAGCGAATAACGAGGAACGATTTCAGTCAACCTGAGAAACGATCACCAAACTGTCCATTGGACAATGGTGATTGTAATCCTAGGTAAAGTCATAATCGTGAGGGTGAGACAAGTAACTGTGTCCGAATAAATTAAATTGGTCTGTACATTACACTATCCACATATGTAGGATTTCAGTGAAGCATCTTCTTATGTTTAAATGACATATTGGCATGTTAAAATGATATATGGGCATGTTAAAATGACACATGGGCGTGTTAAAATGACATTTGGGCATGTTAAAATGACATTTTGGCATGTTAAAATGACATTTTGGCATGTGAAAATGACATATGGTCATGCTAAAATGAACAATGAGCATGTTAAAACAGCATACGGGCATGTTAACTGACATTTAAGCATGTTTGGGATAAAGTTTTTTTTTCAAATTAAAGATCTACAGAAAGTCATGATTTAAGTGTGAGATCTGTAAAAGTTTAACGTGGACATTTCAAGAGGAATGAAGGCAATGTTTGGTGACCAGTTGAAACAGAACAATGTCATAAGACAAACAATGAAATAACGTATAATATTGTATTAGGGCTTAGGCAGTCCTAGAGTGAATTGGTACAATAAATGTGCATGCCTTCATGTTACACTGTCTAATTAAATGACATATGGTATTTTACAAGAGCCATCAGACGCACATGGGTTTATGTTGCTTCTTATCTATTAAGTACGCTGCTTGTGTACAGAAGATTATTGCGGCCCACGCTTATCATCACTAAAACTCACACTAAAATATCAAAATCAAGCATGAATCTACAACACTCGCATCAAAAGCTTTCATATTAGAAAAAAACACTAGAAGTCTTACATTTTTACGACAGAAGGAATTGTTTTAACCCAGAAGCCTGTGCGTGAGTTCTGACAATATTCCTTGCTCTGGCAATTTGTTTTTTTTTAGGTATGGACCTCGACTGTCTGACCAGTGACCAGTCATGCAATCGAATTCAACGTGTGACGTCAAATAAATATTCTGATACTGATCTGATGTGTGATCGATGATTTTTATACCGCTCCCATTTGTAATTAAATATACTCTGCCACTCCCCTTTTTACACCTTCGCATACACGCACGCTCCTACAGATACACGCACATGCACGAAAAGATCCACACACAAACGAACGTATCGACAAACACGCTCAAACTACTAATCCCAAAATAAATCTTGCAGGATCCAATAGCAAGAGTTCACTGACTAAATTGCCATGAAATAATGATCACGTGATTGACAGGTCGACACTTCCCGTCATTCTTGGCATGAATCATTTCGTGGACACACATTTTTACTGGGCAAAACAAATCATTTGCACGCGCATCGGTCATTGACACCATCGCTACAATGTCAACTACTCACGCAAAAGTCACATGCGTGTTAGCCGAACATAGCTTAGTCTGAAGAATTGGACGGTGGTCGAGTGGCAGCGCGCTCCGCCTGGCGTACCGAGTGTCATGGGTTCGAATCTCCGTGAAGGCTGGGATTTCTTCCCGGGCGTCCCTGAGTGCACCCAGCTCCAAATGGGTACCTGACACTAGTTAGTAAAACAAAGGCGGCTGGGAAAATGCATGGTCCCTCATGGCCGTAGTTGTGAACACTGCGTCACTTGCCAATACCAGAAGGTAGAACGCAAGCATCTTCTGTACAGAAGGAGCGAGCGTCTTTATATAAAAGACAAGACAATTGAAGTTAATTTACATTGGTAAAAAATACAAAATTAAAACCACTTTGTTTTTTTAAGTACGAATTGTAAGCGATTAATGCGCATGATCGAATATTGAATTATTCTGTCTCAATCTCTAAAAATACAAATTTCTTTTACATTGTATTTATTTTTCATTAGAAAAGAAAACAAATTTGAAATGTATTTTTGAATTTACAGCTCTATTACGACAAGATGTTTTTTAAAAATCAATTTCAATGAAACATTTTTTTAATAGGGAAATAACTGATTTGAATAATAATGATAAATGCTTTTATCAGGGTCAATAAGATTATAAAATTTAATTACAAATTGCGATCAATTATTTTTCAAGGCGTTTAAAGTTCTTTAATGATCATGTTATTACAACATTTTAACAAAGGAGTCCCACAGCTTAACACTATCATATAACAGGAAATTGTTGCAGAGTTCATCATTCAACTACAGGCAACGGCTTTGAGAAAAAAAAATTATTTTTAGCGCTGCGGAAACTAACGATTAATTAAGCAATTAATCGTTAAACAATTTAATCGATTAAAATTAATTTGATGGATTAAAATTTAAGAAAATATTTCTACTAAATTTTTCCACTTTATTAATAATTTATATATTTTTTACTTACATACATTACCCTCGTATTACCGTAATATTATTATTTATTTAGACGTGCATGCGTAAACAATAAGGTTTTTCTTCCATATTTCTTGCATAGCAGAACGAATTTGCTGTGTTACGTTACACAATTTGGGAGCCATGGAATTACCGTCACTTAACTGATTTCGCAAAATAATAATGAATCGCAACTTGAGGGGATCTATATAAGCGTTATAAACATAAAATTAATCGATTAAAATTTTCCCCGATTAATCGAAATATTAATTTTTTTATCAGTACCAGTCCTATTTATTTCCCATAGCTTAGCTGTTTGTTACACACATCAGAACCACGCCAATATGCAATGGCGTATCAACTAAATTTTCACCAATATTCGATTTATCTTCCTATAAGTCCTATATCAATACTGAAATCTCAATCACCCAAACTTTCATTTCACGAACCACCCAAAAATTATATTCATTAAGAATAATAAAATAAAGATTCATCTTGGCTGTGTGTCAAAATTCTGCATTATCTCAATTCATTTCTGGACTGTGTCATTCACATGACCTGAACATTACTAACGAGCAATAGTCATTAAGAAATCTTAGACTTTGAAGACTTCAAATAATTCAATTATTTTGTCCGAAATTCACAATTGCGTAGCTATTAAAACATTCAAGCTCACGGAAGAAAAGATTATTGCTTAAGAATTTTATTTCAGTTGTTCTTCTCTAACATCTAACACGAACCGTTTGTTTGCGCAACCATGAACTCTTCGCGTCCCATATTCACAGATGCACTGGTACCAACATTATTTATTATCGGCGGAAGTGACGTTAGACAAGATCTGAGTTATTAATAGCCGGTAATAAAAATACGCATTTCGCTCCGCACGTTGTATTTTCCCAAGGGAACCAATGGTGATGGCCTCATTAATGTCGATGTGTGAGACCAAGAGGTTCCTTTTGTTTTTATATGTTGACCTAGATTACTCTCATTCAATTTATGTGTATGCCCTCGTCTGAAAGCGTTTTAGTAAAATTGGTTTATCTCATTCGGATATGTGCATGCACGATATTTGCCAGATTACAAACTCAAGTTTTCAATGGTGTATTGGTGCGCTTTTCAGTGACGAATTGAAGAAATAGATCGAAGTTTTACTTATCTTAAATTAAGCTGAATCAATAAGTGATATAGGAAAAAAAGAACATAAATGTGATGCAATTATTAAAGAAACATAAATATATGTGTGTATCTGTTAGTAATTAGGTAAATTTGTTTGTTAAAATAATTTAAAGTCTATCTTCTTTATTTTTATTTTGCTCTTTATTTAAATAGTACCAAAAAGGTGTGACCCGAAATTTAAATTGTTTATTGTATTCCGTTTTTTAAAAAAAAATGCAAATTATATAATTGTTTCTGTTATGCATCGTCTGTTGAGAAATTGTATATGCTACAGATAATAATTCAGCGTAAAATAAATCTTTCTCGCAAATATGCTGCTATGTCGTATTATAAACTAGCTGACCCGCGGCGTAGCATACGCCGCTAATGATTTAGTGACTGGGTGAAGACTTCCTGAAAGACACAGTTGTCAAAATGGGGTGGGTTTGAGCAAACAACTGTGAGTGAATGAAAAGTAGGAACTCTGGAGATACCCGCGGCGTAGCATATGCCGCAGACTTGCTCATCATAGACAGTGCAAAGAACGGTTGGGGGGTGAGAGTACAGAGACAAAAAGCAGCACTAAGTAAATAAAAAAGCGAGTTGAGGTTGTTGTTACCCGCCTCCCTTTTATTAACCGACGTTCACTCGCGTTGTTTTGATTTCTTCGTGCTGTAGTTTGTGTCCGTTCTTTCTCCACTTTCTTTGCACTCTCCATGAGCAAGTCTGCAGCGTATGCTACGCCGTGGGGCGTCTAGTTTCATAATAATTATAAATCCTCAAATCCTATTTTTACATCGTTCCCTTTTTTGATGCTGTGATCTCGTGGTAAGGTGTAGAGCTACTGGCCTGTTGGAGCCCTGTGCAAGACCCCAGGCGAGACATCACAAATATTTATTGTCAATAAGTAGTTAAGAAAATAATGAGCCCAGAGCAAGGTTTCTAATATAAATGTATATTATTGTATATGCATACTGCTTGTTATGCCGAGGTCAAATAGCTGCTCTTCAAAAACCAGGTCCAGCAGCTTTCTGATTGTTTCCAAACATTATCTGGCCATAAATCTATGCGTTCTTTGTATATTTCTTTGGTGAGGGGGAAGAGCTGTCATAAGTAAATAAAGATGATGTATCTTTCGTAAGGTTGCCCATAATGTAAAAAAAACAACGTAACAATGAAGAACGACTTGCAAGGCTGACAAAAATTGCAATTTATTGTTCTGAAATGTATGTACAGGATTATTGCGGGGTTCAAGAAAGTCCATTTGCCAGCTAACAAATTCAATAGGGCGACAAAGTTTTAACATTCATTGACAGTAAAAAAACAAAACAAATTCAACATGAACATAAAATATTTTCAATTTCGTTTACTACATCTTTGTGACATTAGTGGGTGGAAACAGTTACAATAAAACACGTATGTTAAAAGCTTAAAATGAATCAATCCACGGATAATGAATACACTTTAATCTAATCAATAGGGTTAAACACAATGATATATATTTGTATTTTTTGAAGATTGCAGCAAATCCCATTCTGAAAATAAATTTTATTTTTTAAGCAGAGCTCGGTTTTTCCTCGCGTATTACAGCCCACTTACATAAATGTGGAGAAATATCACATCTGTCTGTGCTGTAGTTATTGTATTTATTTAAGAGATCATTCGACAATTTGTCCTTTCACAAACTGAAGTTGTAATCAACGTTATTACAATTTCAGAATAGACATTGGCCAACGTATCTATAAAATTGTATGCACAGAAAGTCTAACATTACCTCATCTACACTTCTTAGCTCGCAACTAACAGTCCAACCTTTAAAATATATTTTAATTAAAGCATTTCTTAGAGACTGACAAAAATTGGAGAATATACGTTAATTTACAACGATTGGATTTTTTCCACACGTTTTGATGATGCAATTACACAAACAAAATTCTATGATTTGTGTAATCAAATATTTATTTATTTGTATATAGACATCCAACAACTTTAAGTCAACAGATAAACATTATTTGATGACGAAAAAACAAGACTCAAAAGTCAAAGTTCCCAAAAAGTATTAACAGTAAAATTGCTATAAAACAATACTATCAACATAGATAGTTGAGACAGCACACAGCACAAATTATTACGGTTTAAAATCAAACACTTTATCGTTTTTCGGGTAACCATTTTGAAAACTGTTCTTGAAAAAAGATGTTCTATGAGAATACACTGCAATAAATTATTTGGTGCGCCTTATCAGATTATTGTAAAAGATTATTGTTTAGAACTCAGCACTACGAAACATTTAATGCAAACGTAACGCATAACATTTCTAATCAACAATAAAGTAATTCAAATGTGGCATATATTTTTTTTAAAAATATGTAGATCTGAGCATTTCATTTAATTAAAGGGACAAATAAACGTGTACATAGAATAAATCACGTTATACAGGTACACTGGCAGAAAAAAAAATATTGCTTGGGATTCAAACTCAGTCAATAGTTTGTATGTTTTTACGTGTGCATTTTTGTGGATGTGTAAATGTTTGAGTATAGGCCTTGTCATATAATGGCGGAAATCTATTAACAAAAACATCCGGGGGTTTTAGGTGGACAAATAAGATACGAGTCAATATGTAAAATTATATTGAGAAGAAAGTATCTTATCAGCTATTTGTTGATTCTTCGTAAATTTAAGACAGCTTATTGGACTTAAACAAGTAAAAATCGTGTTTGTAATTTTACTATGCTAACAATTTTGAGAAACTTGTTCATTCTTCTGTACTTATGCTTAAAAACTTTGTTCCGCTAAAATGATGTCTAAAAATAGACTATTACACAATGGGTTATGACGTTTTCCGGTCTTAAAAATGACAAGCCTTATTGCGTGTGAATCTGTTCACTTATTTATGCGGGAATGTAATTTTGGTCAACCGAGGAGGGGGCTGTTAGTTTAAGACAAGCGCTGATGTAGATAATGCACCGCTCTTTAAACAAAAAGAAAAAAAATTAATTAAAAATCTCACATGAAGTTGATCTAAAAGCGCTTATTGCACTTGTCGTGTATTTAGTAGTGCTGTATGAAAACGGGTGGAGGAGAGTGGGAGCTAAGAGTAGTCGGATAGAAAGTTAATCGTTGGAAAAGCTTCGGTTAGTCCTATTGCGGGGATGGGGTTTCTAAGACTAGAGGTGAAAGAAATAATCGTTGTGACCAGGACTGACCGCAACATTGCGTGCCTGGGCAGTCCGTGACTGAACCCACCCCCAAAACCGTGTTTTTCCAGGGCCACCTCCGCCACCTTGAATATTTCACTGGTGACGTGTGTTGTTATGTTTGTGGCTGATTCTAGCCCCTCCCCCCCCCCTCGCCCTCAACTCCCAGGCTGAATGAAAAGAAAATTTGAGCTGACCGTTAAAACAACGTCATGAAATGAACTTCTCATGGAACAAAGCGATATAAGTTTCTCGATTAAATCGGTTGAAAAATATATCTGTCATTTCTTGTTTAAATCCCTTATATTAACTTCACCGCCGTCTCTGTCTCTCTGTCTCTCTCTCTCTCTCTCTCTCTCTCTCTCTCTCTCTCTCTCTCTCTCTCTGTCTGTCTGTCTTGGGCTCGGCGGGCGGAAAAACAGAAGTAAAAAATGACCCATTTCCCATGATCCGATCAAACTGAAATTTGGCACACGGACCCGTCGAATCTAACAATGCATCGTATCAAAATTTCAGATCGATCGAACGTACCATAATTAAATTAATGCATTTTTAGTTTATCCTTATATGAGGTATGTAATTTAAATTCACGATTTGTTATTGTTTTTTTGCCACGTGAAATTTTGAGCTGACGCATTGAGGCGACCCAACGAAGCGACGGGCGCTTTTGTTTACATTTTACGTGTCACTCTGAGCTCGGTCAAGCGAATCGGTGACCAGGCTTTTCCCCTCTCCCCCCCCACCCACCCCTCCCCCCCCACTAGGGTTATGATGCAAAGTTGAGTGAAGACAGATTCAGTCTGTAAATGTTTGAAAATAATCAATACTGTTAGTTATGTCTCATATATAAGGGATTTATAGTCAAAAACTTTGTTTTTACGGGTTTGTTTTATTCTCTTCTTCCATATAGCATGGGGAGTTAACTCTAACTGTCTTCAACAAAAACAAAAGATGTTGGTGTGTGTACTGTGGAGTGTAGAGCATCGCGTACGACGCAGTAGGCTGTGACTAATTTAACTTGTTGGAGAGCACATTTTGTGTTCTTCGTTTGACCTGAGAATTTTGTTCTGTTGTTTACATGAAAGTTCACTGAGTGACAAAACAAAAAACAACAACCAAAAAACCACAACGTACACGCAAAAATCAATCCTCCATTGAACGGGCAATGTAAAATATGTTACTAATTGTGACAATGTTACTACGTATAATGTGATGCACAACATGATGATGACGTTGTTACATCTTTACACGCTGGAAAAGTAGCGTATCAATACAAACATTACAGTGTGGGACGGGGAAGACGATGTGGGGAAGCAAAAGAAAAATGTTCATTTTATTTTCATCCCATCAACTATGGGCATCAGCTTAAGGAATCGATTCTTTCGATTCTAACGATACATCTCTCAGCTAACCATACATCACTCAGCTAACGATACTTCATCGCTCAGCTAACGATGCATCATCACTCAGCTAACGATGCATCACTCATTAATAGTTGTATTTAGTTTGCATGACATACATTTTGAAAATTTCCTGTGTTATTAATAGTCGAACGACACTGAGGAAAAAAGTTCCATTGTCATTTAACTATCTCACTTTAACTCACTTAATGCGGGTATGCTAAGCTAATGCAGGGGGTTGGCGACAAAGGGATACATCGAACTGGGATAGACTAATATTTACTAAAGTCTTACATAAAATTTATCATACGGGTTTATATATCATGTCTTTCAGTGTCAGATTATGTTGATGACGTCTATGGTGGAGATTTGTTGTTAGTTTATTTCTGGTAGCACAAGTGGTTGTTGTTAGTTTATTTCTGGTGGCACAGGTGGACCACGAGTTCCCAGACTAGGCACTCAAAGCGATTTTATTTTGTAATAATAATAATAACAATAGTAATAATAATTTTTAAAAAAACAACAGCATCAACAAAAAGTTCAAGAATGTTCTAATGATTTTAGCATGATCAATAAACTAAAGTTCTGTCAAAGTAACAAGTCCAGTCTGATGTGTCCTGTCAAAGTACCAAGTCCAGTCTGATGTGTCCTGTCAAAGTACCAAGTCCAGTCTAATGTGTCCTGTCAAAATGCCAAGTCCAGTCAGATGTGTCCCAATGACACGTTATGTGTGAATTATTTGCAAGGCAAAATATCTGTATACAATATTGCTAGAGGGATGTACAGTCTTCACTTAAATTAAAAACATTTTTTGTTCCAGAAATACAAAAGCATGATGATTTTTGTTAGCAGACCTTAACATTTTCCATGCGTATCTCTTGGGCCTGAACATGTGCGCTTATTTTTATTAATGTTTTGTTTGTTGTTATTTTGGTTTCATACTTTGAACCACATGAATGAGCAATAATTTTAATTTAGTTTATTCATACGAAGACTTGGGAAAAATGTGAGATATAAAACTTTGCTAACTAACAGTACCAGCAGCATGGCTACCGTCAAAAATGAAGGGACGGCGGAATTTATTCAGTTTACTCCTTTGGGAGTGCATTTTGTCTTATGGGTAAACAAGATTTATATGTTAGGTCCAATCTGAGGCCGTCCTGTAATGCAGTGGAGAGTGGTTGGCGTAGGTGATCTCATCGTGGTTGTTGCTGTTGTTGCTGCGGTCGGTGTTGTCTGCCGTGATTGACATGAAGTCTGGACGCTTGAACTCGTCGCCCAGCTCCTGGACTTTCAACGAGTCGCTGTCCTTGTTCTGGGCGGTGCGCTGCTTCTGTAGGATGAGATATAGAGTGGTGGTCAGTTGAGTTGTGGTCATTTGAGTGGTGGTCAGTGGAGTTGTGGTTAGTGGAGTGGGGGTCAGTGGAGTGGTGGTCAGTGGAGTTGTGGACAGTGGAGTGGTGGTCAGTGGAGTTGTGGTCAGTGGTGTGATGGTCAGTGGAGTTGTGGTCAGTGGTGTGATGGTCAGTGGAGTTGTGGTTAGCGGAGTGGTGGTCAGTGGAATTGTGGTTAGTGGAGTGGTGGTCAGTGGAGTGTTGGTCAGTGGAGTTGTGGTCAGTGGAGTTGTGGTCAGTGGAGTGGTGGTCAGTGGAGTGGCTATTCAGTGGGGTTGTGGACAGTGGGGTTGTGGACAGTGGAGTGGTGGTCAGTGGAGTTGGGGTCAGTGGATTGGGGGTAAGTGAGTTGTGGTCAGTGGAGTTGTGGTTAGTGGATTGGGGGTAAGTGAGTTGTGGTCAGTGGAGTTGTGGTCAGTGGAGTTGTGGTCAATGGAGTGGTGGTCAGTGGAGTGGTGGTCAGTGGATTAGGGGTAAGTGATTTGTGGTCAGTGGAGTTGTGGTCAGTGGATTGGGGATAAGTATGTTATGGTCAGTGGAGTTGTGGTTAGTGGATTGGGGGTAAGTGAGTTGTGGTCAGTGAAGTTGTGGTCAGTGGAGTTGTGGTCAGTGGAGTGGTGGTCAGTGGAGTTGTGATTTGTGGAGTTGTGGTCAGTGGAGTGGTGGTCAGTGGAGTGGTGGTCAGTGGAGTTGTGATTAGTGGAGTTGTGGTCAGTGGAGTTGTGGTTAGTGGATTGGGGGTAAGTGAGTTGTGGTCAGTTGAGTTGTGGTTAGTGGAGTGGTGGTCAGTGGAGTTGCGGTTAGCGGAGTGGTGGTCAGTGGAGTGTTGGTCATTGGAGTTGTGGTCAGTGGAGTGGTTGTTCAGTGGGGTTGTTGACAGTGGAGTGTTGGTCAGTGGAGTTGTGGTCAGTGGAGTGGTTGTTCAGTGGGATTATTGACAGTGGAGTGTTGGTCAGTGGAGTTGTGGTCAGTGGAGTGGTTGTTCAGTGGGGTTGTTGACAGTGGAGTGGTGGTCAGTGGAGTGGTTGTTCAGTGGGGTTGTGGACAGTGGAGTGGTGGTCAGTGGAGTTGTGGTCAGTGGATTGGGGGTAAGTGAGTTGTGGTCAGTGGAGTTGTGGTCAGTGGAGTTGTGGTCAGTTGAGTTGTGGTCAGTAATCGAAGTTTGTGAAATAATAAACATTATAAATAAGTCGGCATATGAATCTCTTTGATGTAGTTTGACCAGGCGATCATTAAATTACTTAGCTGAAACAACTGACGCTGAACTTTTCACAGCTCAAAAGTAAAGTTGATTTACAATTTTAAAAACAAATTAAAATAAATTTATTTGAAGTAAACTGCCAAAATATCGCTTCATGTTTCACTCCTGTCTCTTTGACTCACACACACTTTAACAAAAAGTTAACAAAGTAATTTGAAATCTTTCACAAGTCAATAATCTACCTTAAAAGAGTATAATTACAATATTATTTTTTCGAACATGAGTCAGATAAAATGTAATATAGACTAATTTTTCCCTGATAACTTTTTCCGTTGCGCAAACTTTAAGTGCTCTAATTTTACGTCGACGAAACTTCCTTCTAACAAATGGTTCGACAACTTCCCCCATTCACCCTCCCCCAAACACACCCACACCTACACCCACCCACCCACCCACCCACCCACCCACACACACACACACACACACACACACACATATACACACATTCTCACCTAAATACATACTCACACACACATACCCTGGACGATAGCCGTCTGACAACCAGGTTTAAGTATCCCCTGTGGGATTTAATGCTGGTTTGCCTTTTACTCGTAGCTAAGTAGCTAAGTCGTGATTTCTCCACCCCATAGCATAGTAGAGAGCTATTTAGTTAGCTTCAACTTCATTTCTCCGGCAGGACAATTATCTGACCCCCCCATACACCTCCCCCATTCTTTACCTCAACTGACCCCACGAAGTGATCCCAGTCATTCCCTATTGGAGCTGTCGTTATACACGCTCATTTGCATATCTCCCTCCCCCACACACCCACACACCAGGCTTACTGAGCCCCGGTGGTGACTCCAGGCCAAGGGAGGTGACCTGATGCTTTGGATTAGTGAGGCACCGTCTGGCAGGCTGCCCCTTAGTGTGATTGGTCATCTTGCTGAATATAGACTATTAGTTGACTGGCATGCATTATTTTCAGACACAGTTATCTACGAACCCGTTTTACTTGAGTTATCTAACAAAATTTAGTCAACCATATTCATTGCATGATTTCATTTTCAAAACTCTGTACTTGTAATCGCTACCGAGTAGCACACAATGTATGTGGTCTCAGATAACAAACGGAGAATGATAACTTAATCTATTCACGAAGTTTGAGAATTTATTGTATAGCATTGGACGCTAATGAAAAGTAAAAAAAATGATTTCACCATTACACATAAACAAATGAGAGACTACTTTGTAAATAGGGATATGATACATCAACACGTCTATTTAACAATTAAATGTTGTTTTCAGAACTTGCTGCCAACACTTGTGCAGCGCTCGTTCATTAGGAATTCTTTGACGTTAGCCAAATCCTAAAAGCTATTATATTTTAAAAAATTATGTAATACATTGTTTAAGATGCTTCTCAGGATTGTTGCGTTCTCTTCAAATAAATTTCGTTTGTCCAGGGCCACAGTAAGGTAACAATGACTGTTAAAAACTGCGGGCTCTTACTTCCTTCACACTTTTCAAGCTGACATGAACTTCAGCTATCTGTACAAAATTCTTAACATTTCAAAGAAAAATCACAGAATAAAGATATGAAGTACACAAAGTGAGATGAAAATAGTTACTATCCTACATGTTTAGTGTTAAAGTTTGTGGATAAATAGAAGATACATAAATCTAGTGATCTCTGACCTATGGTGGTCAATGTTTTGATTGGAGGTTATAATGACGGTGTCCTCGGTGTGATATATCAACAATGATGGTGTCCTCGGTGTGATATGTTACCAATAACGGTGTCCTCAGTGTGATATGTCAACAATGACGGTGTCCTCGGTGTGATATGTCACCAATAACGGTGTCCTCGGTGTGATATGTCACCAATAACGATGTCCTCGATGTGATATGTCACCAATGACGGTGTCCTCGGTGTGATATGTCCCCAATGACGGTGTCCTCGGTGTGATATGTCACCAATAACGGTGTCCTCGGTGTGATATGTCAACAATGACGGTGTCCTCGGTGTGATATGTCACCAATGAGGGTGTCCTCAGTGTGATATGTCACCAATGATGGTGTCCTCGGTGTGATATGTCACCAATGACGGTGTCCTCGGTGTGATATGTTACCAATGACGGTGTCCAGGTTGTGATATGTCACCAATGACGGTGTCCTCGGTGTGATATGTCACCAATGACGGTGTCCTCGGTGTGATATGTCAACAATGACGGTGTCCTCGGTGTGATATGTCACCAATAACGGTGTCCTCAGTGTGATATGTCACCAATAACGATGTCCTCGATGTGATATGTCACCAATGACGGTGTCCTCGGTGTGATATGTCACCAATGACGGTGTCCTCGGTGTGATATGTCACCAATAACGGTGTCCTCGGTGTGATATGTCAACAATGACGGTGTCCTCGGTGTGATATGTCACCAATGAGGGTGTCCTCAGTGTGATATGTCACCAATGATGGTGTCCTCGGTGTGATATGTCACCAATGACGGTGTCCTCGGTGTGATATGTTACCAATGACGGTGTCCAGGTTGTGATATGTCACCAATGACGGTGTCCTCGGTGTGATATGTCACCAATGACGGTGTCCTCGGTGTGATATGTCACCAATGACGGTGTCCTCGGTGTGATATGTCACCAATGACGGTGTCCTCGGTGTGATATGTCACCAATGACGTTGTCCTCGGTGTGATATGTCACCAATGACGGTGTCATCGGTGTGATATTTTACCAATGACGGTGTCCTCGGTGTGATATGTCACCAATGACGGTGTCCTCGATGTGATATGTTACCAATGACGGTGTCCTCGGTGTGATATGTCACCAATGACGGTGTCCTCAGTGTGAGATGTCACCAACGACGGTGTCCTCGATGTGATATGTCACCAACGACGGTGTCCTTGGTGTGATATGTCACCAATGACGGTATCCTCGGTGTAATTAAAGCAAAACAACAAACATACGCCCAGTTACCTTAGTGGCGCGCTATACATAGAAATGCTAACCCTCAAAGGTGAAAGTTTAATGGCAGAGACAGATGTTATGACTTGGGGGAGGGAAATTGGTTAGGATAAAAAGAGGGGAATCACGATTAGGTTTGGAATGGGATGTGTAGAGAAATTGTATTAGACTTTATAAATCGTTATTTTAAAAAGGCAAAGCTGGTCTTACAGTGCTCTAGATAATATATGTAGAGGCTCATTATTAATTTCCACGTCAAGATTAATATTGGCATTACTTTTTGTGTGAAGAATGTTTATATAATTCATTTGTTATTATATTTTGCCATTAAAATTTCCAATGAAATTGCGAGAATAAGGTTTCAATAAACTGCTATAGAAGTCTCAAGGCCCTGATGGAACATATTTACGGAAGCTTACTAGAAGTCTCAATGTTAAAACTTTAGTAGAAAAATTGCAATTGTCGAAACTCACTCCGTGATGAAAATTTCCAACCACTGGCATCATGTGACACTCCGCTATAGACCGGAGCCTTCCGTCTGTAGTGCTCGACAGAGTAAATGTCAAATGTCACAATTTCAGAAACTGATAACCATAATTATTGTATTTTCTACAGCAAGGCCTCGCAGGTCCGGCTTGGAGTGACCTACATCTAGTTTTGCGTAGGATAATAGTGCTAGAATTAGTAGGAATGGGACGGGAATAAGGCACAGACATAGCCACGGTTAGTGTTGCCAGGGTTAGTGTTGCCAGGGTTAGTGTTGCCAGGGTTAGTGTTGCCAGAGTTTGTGTTGCCAAGGATAAAACTAAACTTTGCCCTCCTCCCCCCCCCCACTCAACACAAGAGCTTGACTATTTGTATTTAACACACCCCTCCTCTTATTGCATATGTTACAGGCAAAGTGTGAAATTCAGGCATTCTTTAGAATGCCTAGGTAATGTAAAGAATGCCTTATGGTTTCAGGCAAAGTATGAAATGATGGCTATTTCATACATTGCCTAGGCATTCTATAGAATGACTAGTTGTAGTCCGGCAAAGTATGTAACTGGCCTACCCCCGCCATTTTTCCAGCCACTGATGTTGGCGGTGGCGCTTTAGTCACTGATTGCATGGGCGTATGGAAGGGGGGGGGCAAGGGGGGGCATTTGTCCCCCCCCCCTACATTTGAGAAAAAAAGTTTTTAATTTATTAAATGCATTAATAAATGTTGTATTTTAGCTATTACAGCACTAATTTGTAAGTCTTATTAATTTCTAAGGCTTTTTTCAACCCTTATTTTATACTGAACTTGAATTTAATTGAAAATTGTAACTGTATGGCATTGTCAGTTTAAAAAAAAAGTGGTATTTTTTTGCCCCCCCCCCTGGAAAAATTCCTAGCGACGCCCATGACTGTTTGATGATGGTGATCGAAGCCTGTGAGTGTTGAAAGTTATTGTAAGACAGTGTTAAGCCGGTACGAGGTTCCACTACCAAATCAAAGACAATATTGCCTAAATTCTTCTCAGTTTATATTTTATATCATCCGGCTGACATTCCACAGACGTTATACTATAACGTTTCCCCTTGGATTGCAGTGTGACCATGTCGGTTGAGAATATAGTGCTAGGACAGGAATCACGCCATCTTGACATGCAACGACGATTCTACGATGAGTTATCTAAAGTAAGAAACCAAAACTGTTACAAACAATTGGTGGACGATGTGAAAATGGCTAAGACCACCATTAAGCATGGACCACGGGACTATTGACTGGTGAAAT
Organism: Ampullaceana balthica; assembly: GCA_944989445.1. Classification (NCBI taxonomy): domain Eukaryota; kingdom Metazoa; phylum Mollusca; class Gastropoda; family Lymnaeidae; genus Ampullaceana; species Ampullaceana balthica. The sequence continues at coordinate 539,973 of CALYLW010000345.1, forward strand.
AATATGATGTTATGATCATGGAAAATAAGAGTAACTTGTTAATGAAGGCGTGAGTGCCATTGTGTTTTACGTCGCGGACTCCAAGATATCTGACCTACTTCATAAAGCCCATTTGGCCATTGGTTATGGAGGACGGTAAAGAATGTTGAAAGAATGTTCACCCAAATATAAGAACGCTACCTGTCATGATATTGAACTGTGTATTAACCTTAGTGAGCCTTGCCAGAAAAAACAAAAAAAGTATTTAAAAAAGGCATTGTGGTCAAACCAATGGCTTTCTCTGAATTCAACTCTCGTTGTCAGGTAGGTCTTATCGACTTTCATTCACATTCTGATGGGGAATACAATTTATAATGGTGTATCAAGAACATCCCACCAAGTTCGTGGTTCTCAGGGCCCTGAAGACAAAGATGGCACAAGAAGTAGCATACCAGCTCGTAGACATATTTACCTTGTTGGTGCTCCAACGATTCTACAGTCAAATAACGGCAGGGAATTTGCAAACAATGTGGTAAGCAGCCTAAAGGAATACTGGCCCCCCTTGAAGATCGTTCATGGTAAGCCGCGCCACATACAAAGCCAGGGGAGCATCGAAAGAGCTAACTAGGACATCGAAAATATGCTGTGTGCTTGTATGCAAGATGAAATAACTGGCCACTGGAGTGAGGGGTTACGGTTCGTCGAACTCAACAAGGACAGAGCTTTTTATTCTGGGATTAAAAGATAACCATACAAAGCTCTCTTTGGATGCAGAGCTAAAGTAGGCCTCACAACGTCGTGCCTACCTGAAGATGTCTTAAAAGATGTGGAATCAGAGGAAGACATCGAAAAAATAATACAGAGCGTACATTATGTGCTTTATTTTGTATTACATCCACTTTAAAATACGTAATTATCAATAGTCTTTTGTTGTGCTCTTTTTACACTTTGCCTAATCGAAGTCGGGCATTCTATAGAATGCCTGAATGCCTAGGCAAAGTATGCAAAAGTTTAACAAATTTCATACTTTGCCTGAAACCATCAGGCATTCTTATACATTGCCTTGGCATTCTATAGAATGCCTGATTTCACACTTTGCCTGTAACACATATACATATGTCACCCTTCCAATCAAATCTTTAATTCTAAGCTTCTGAAGGATTTTATTATCAAACTTGACTTCACAAGACCAAATGATAGAGTACTGGGGGGAGGGGGAGGGGAGGTTTAAGCGGGGCGGCTTATATGTACATTAAGAAACATGAGACGATCTCGAAAGTTAAATAACCTGTGTTAAATTTACGTTGCCTGTTATCCTTTTATTTTGTTAGCTCAATCTTGGTAAATGAGGAAATATTAACTGGCAACAATGTCAGAGTCACATGTATTTGTCATCCACAGTCAGAAGTATTTAGTCTTAAATTAGCTGTATTTTGTCGACAGTCGTTTGTATTTCGTCCAGAGACATCTTGAAATTTGTCCACAGTTATAAGTTTTTCTGAGCATATCCACAACACATTTCTAACACCAAACACTAGTCCATTATTTCTTTAACTCGGTGCTTAACGTAAACACATTGCTTTGTAGAGGTTTCCACATGTACATATGGACTAATCAAACCACATACGTGGTCACTGGTTTTAACAGCGACGTGTATCTATTGCTTTTTAAGCGTTCTACGCCTGCTTTTTTGTGAAAGAGTTGCATGCCTTTATTGCGTCATGTTTGCGTACCTCCTGATTGGATCTGAGGTTAATGGGTACAGCTAGTTCACTTGCGGTGCAATGAACGATTGTGTGATGATGTATACATGCAGCCCGCATGTGATCTTTACACAGGTAGTTGATGTCTACAAGTGTAAACGGAGCGGAGAGTTATTTTTGAAAGTGCCATCAGACCCCGCCCGCCTGCAGGTCGACTCACCCGTTTCCGGCGCAGCTGACTGTAGCAGTACTGCAAGGAGCAGAGGAGCATCGACATGAGGGCACCGCACAGGATCACCACGTACATCCCTGCCACGGTCTCCAGGTCAAGGGACTGTGTCTTGGCGCTCTGGTGGTGGCTGGGGCACATCTGAGGTCGCCACCATCTGGAACGACAAGGTCATGACTTTAGTGGCATGTTGGAGAGCGAACTACCGGATGTTGGTTAAAAATAGATTTTGAGAAAATAAGTGGATAAAATAGATTACAATAGAATAGCCATATATTTGATAGTGGAGGAAAATAAATAAATGTGCATATTTAGTGGTATTTAAGGAATGTTCTAGCGTATTAGAGGCCGTACATAAAGTACGTCACGCTAATTTTGACCATTTTTCCTCCCCTCCCCCTATCACAAACTGTCACAAATCTCGGAACACCCCCCCCCCTAAAGTACGTCTCTCTTTCGAACAAAAATGTTGTTTTTTATTTACAAAATAATTAAAATTTAATATAACCCCCCACCCGTTCCCCCTGTCACAAACTGTCACACTTTCTTACACCCCCTCCCCCCTCTGGAGCGCGACATACTTTATGGACGGCCCCTTAGTAGAATGTAAATAGAATGTAATCTTATTTAAAACGTGAATATAAATGAGTTCAAAGTGAAAACAATTTATTTGTTAAACAAATGACTTGAATTGTGGTGAGATGCATACGGAATCTATTTTTAGAAAGATCAAATTCTCATCACACTAACTCAGAGGTTTGACATTTTGTCTTAATCCCAAGACATAATGTTCAAGATCGGCCTAACACTCATCTATCTAGTCGTTTTGCTAGTGTCCTCCATATTGGAAGTGTTTGCCGTTTTGTTTCGTTCTCTGCGACTAACGGCTCAAACTTTTCCTGTGTTCATCCCAGAAATGTATCACAGACTTGCGTGAAATGGTGGGGGGGGGGCACTCAGGAGGTTTGAAAGTTTAGATGTGAAAAAGTTAAATTTCTGGTCTGGTATTCATTCGATTTGACTGAAGACGTATCGTGTGTTTTGAGAGTATTTATTTACCATAAAGCGCAAGGCGATTCTAAGAATGAAACATGAGAGTAGCCTACCGAAATTCCCCCCAGTTTGTGCACTACACAATTCCATGTCATGACGATATCAACAAGAACGAGCCACAACCATGAAAACCTAATTGCTCTGGCCAAAGAGCAGAACGAGCGCACAGGTACACACCCGTAGAGGGCTGAATACTGACGCGGTGTCTTCAAGCCCCAACAAACTGTTTATTCTTAGATCAACGTAATGAACTTATTTTTAGTATTTCTTCATCTTACATCTGATTCGTAATCCGCCTACAAATACACTTCACATGTAAAAACTTTGGTTTAAATTTGGTAATTGATTTCTTTTCTCTTCACGGTTTCAAAATCTCTTTACATAAAATTGACACGAACATCAAATATTTTTATCAAATGATATTTTTTTTCCCATCTTCTAACCTTACTTGTTTTTTGACTAAGGTGCCACCTGGTTCCAGGACTAAATGTCGCCCGCATATTTCACGCCATGTTTTAATACAGGACGCATGCAGGCGTTAACCTCTGAAATATAATCTCCATCACTGTCGTGTCAATCAAATAATTCATTTCACTTAGTCATTCCATTCATCCACCCATCCATCCATCCATCCATTTATCCATCCATCCATCCATCCACCCACCCATCCATCCATCCATCCACCCATCCATCCACCCATCCACCGATCTACTGACCTACCTGTCTATCTACCTGTCCAACTGTCTGCCTGCCTGTCTACTTGTCTGTACATGTATCTATCTATCTTTCGAGTACATTTATCGTATATAATATAACCGGTCTGAGAGTTATCCCTTATATAATATAATCCAAACTACAAAGTGTTTGTACACACGACCTCTATCTCTATCTCCACTGTGAAAATGTTGGTTCTAACTAAATTCAGTCTTTCCCTCTCGTATAGCGCATTTCTCAAGGCACTAAGAAGCAATAAACTCTTTGAGGGGTGGGGTGTTTAACGTCAGCTTTAGACGGGCTTGATTGAATTATGATATCAACTATTTGGAGATGTTTCTTAAAAACATACTTAAATATTTCCAGACAACTGACTCGATTGACTGTACTCATAACCCGGCCAGATATTTACCGTCTGCCCGTCAAAATGAACTGCCAGGTTGGTTTATTTTTAGGTCTAAATGGGGAGAGAATTAGAGAATTTGGATTTAAAGAGAAAAAAATATTAGAATTAGACCAAACTTCCGCGTCATCCAGGCATTTATTTTTAGTCTACGTACGTATATTTTTCTTTATAGAGGTAGGAATTTGGGTTAATTGCTGAGTGAGTTAAAAAAAATATTTAAATTTAAAAAACGTGAAGGATTTTTAAAAAAATCTCTTTTATTATAATCCTCGTAGTGATAGTTTAAGTAAGCATATTTCAGCACTTAAATGACGTATAATTTTTATATCTAAATTTTGCAAAAGTCTTTAATTTTTTCCCCATATCACATTTAAAAAAATAATGTCGTAAATCTATAAGATTATGACATAGTTGTAATCAAACATAATAGTTTGCCCATGGATGTCACCTGACATTTTAATATTTTTTTTATAGTTTTCCCGCTCCGCCCCTCACATTTTATCGCCGAGGCTTTAAATTAAGACACCTTTTTGTCTTTGAATCCATATTGTTTACGCCTTAACCAAGAGGGTGTGTATTGATAGGAAGACGGACATGATAATTACCTATTTGTTAGCGAAAGTAATTTGAATGATAAATTGAATTTCTTTAAAATAACTTTAACATTTCAAAGACTGGTTGAAACCAATGAGAATTCGGTATTCCCCCTCCCCCCCCCCAATAATAAAGGCTATTAAATATCGTACATTGAACATTTATGTAGCCAAAGGATTTCAATTTGAGGCTAACTAAAATGGGAGAGCATACTTACGTTACAGTTGACTGTTGTAAGGATGTATAAATATGTTGATAGATTTTTAATAGTTTAACTCGTCTATGATTTTTAAAAAATTCAAAAATTTTTGCTGGCTATATTATAGCTTTAAAATTTTGTAACTGCTAACAATCCAAACAAAATCAAAATTATTAAATTAAAAGAATTAATTTTAAAATTCCTCCACAAAACATTTCCAGCTGCCCTACCCACAATGCACATGACGAATCAGACCGGATGTTGATACAAACTCAATTGCAATGAGGTGATAACTCCTGTCAGACGACCTCAGCACGTGACAAACAAATAAAACAAACCCGTAAAAACAAAGTTTTTGACTATAAATCCCTTATATATGAGACATAACTAACAGTATTGATTATTTTCAAACATTTACAGACTGAATCTGGCTTAACTCAACTTTGCATCATAACCCTAGTGGGGGGGGGAGGGGTGGGTGGGGTGGGGGGGAGGGGTGGGTGGGGGGAGAGGGGAAAAGTCTGGTCACCGATTCGCTTGACCGAGCTCAGAGTGACACGTAAAATGTAAACAAAAGCGCACCGTCGTTTCGTTGGGTCGCCTCAATGCTCAAACTTTCACGTGGCAAAAAAACAATAACAAATCATGAATTTAAATTACATACCTCATATAAGGATAAACTAAAAATGCATTAATTTAATTACGAAACGTTCGATCGATCTGAAATTTTGATACGATGCATTGTTAGGTTAGACGGGTCCGTGTGCCAAATTTCAGTTCGATCGGATCATGGGAAGTGGGTCATTTTTGACTTCTGTTTTTCCGCCCGCCCGCCCGCCGAGCCCAAGACAGAGAGAGAGAGAGAGACGGCCGCGAAGTTAATATAAGGGATTTAAAAACTGAGCGGAGTATTCACATGTGTAAACGAAAATTAGACAAAAAAGTTTCCAACAAGCCCCATGAAGAAATGAGTAGACTGAAATTATTTCTAATAAATAGAAGTAAACAAAAAGATTTTTAAAAACCACGTTTTTATAAGCGGACTAAAAAGAAAAAAATATATTTTTTTTACAGAATTGTGAAGCATAAATCTTTTTTCTGGATTGATAAAAATTTCAAATTTATATGCTCAAGTACTATGATGTAATATGACTAAAAACGTGGGCGGGCGCTTTTTAGGCGTTTGGCTAAAATGATTAGGGTTTACAAATGACGAGTAAGAAAATGAGTGAATTGAAATAGTCAAGCCTGAGAAGCGCCCAATTTTCTTCATTTTTGTCCGCTTATAAAAACGTGCTTTTTAGACATCTTTTTTTTTACTTCTATTTATTTTATTCTTTTTAGTCTTCTTGCAAAATGATGAGACAATCGAGTAAATTTATAAAATTTTGTTGTTGTTTTTTTTTGTTAAATTTTTTAACTACATACATTAGAAATCTTTTTATAAATACAATATTTATTTTTAAAAAATTTCCACAGAATTGTGAACAAAAATCTTTGTTGTTCACGAAGGCGGCGAAAATATTCTTCTTCTGATTCTGCCGCACGAGATATCTCATGACGCTTGGAATCAACTTCAAGGCGGCGAGTACGTGCCTCTTCCGATTCAGCCGCACGAGAAAGGCTTTTCCATTCTTTATAATACGAGCGGCGAGCAATTCTATTTATTTTATTCTTTTTAGTCTAAGGGTATCTTATATCTCCCCTTGTTGTTAAACATGGTTGATGAGGTCGGGGTTGGTGTGAACTCGGCACGTGAATGTAATGTAAACAAGAGCAGACGGATAATACATATGCTTATATATAGATAAACTAAATAGTTCAATAATTTAATAACGGTACATTCGATCCATCTGAAATTTTGTATGCAATTCATTGTCATCCAAGATCTATCTGTGGTAAAATTTTGAGATCTCTAGGACCATCAGAAGTGGTTTAATTTTACGTTGGCAGATTTGAAAAATTGTGGACAGACAAACAAATAGGAACGAAAGTGAGTTAATAAAAACGTGGTAAAAAAGACCAAATCACACCCTGACACACCCAAGGTCAAGTACTCAATAATGTTGGCTTCTATTTGCTCGTTCTTTCAGACCTGTCCAGTTTTTTAATACATATGTTTTATCTCAGCTTAACATCACTTTGTGTTTATATTAAGTGCTGCTAGTCAAGACAATTATAAGAGTGTTTGGGGGGGGGGAGGGTTCAATTACACGCGCACCATTTCGCACCGAGTTACATTACATGGTTGTGAGTGCACACCTTTCACCTCTTGAAAAATTTCGCATTCAACCGGCACAAATGAAAGTGAAGGGGTAAACAGAAAAAAAATCGTTTTCGTAAGCAGCTCCTGAAAACACATAATGAGCAAGGGGTTGCCTGCCATCTGGCTTTGCTTATTTACGAGAACATTTATTGGCACAAGTTGTTCTTATTTTGTAATTGGAATGACGTGATGGTGGGGTAATTTGATGACAGGGAGTCGGAGAATTTCTTTTTGAAAGGACGGTAACCAAGGAAGTGTTTAATGAGACGAATCCTTATGTTTAAATCTGCAGTGGTTGTGTTTCCATGTGTTCTTGTTGGCTTCTTCGTTATAGACATGTCGTTTAATGGTAGAAATCTATAAGTAGAAATGTCCGTGGTATTCCGTAGGATCAGTTTCATTAACAACCAAACATCCAGTTATTTTGTTAGCAATTATGTCAAAAGATCTGTGTTAATTTTACGTTAATTTGAATAAACCTGGTAAGATTGACCAAGACAAAATTTTAGCTTACAACTAAATTAAACCTAACGTTTGTTACTGCTACAGTTATGCCAAAAAACATTGTCTTAAAAACATTGTTTAAAAATAATAATATTACGTAATGAAATGCGATTTTATTCTGGTCTGAGAAACAACAAAAAAGAAAAAAAAACTACTATTTAATTTTTTCTTTTCTTGTTCCTTCATTGCTTGTCACCATCAGTAGAAGGTATTAGGTTATAGCCCCTTTTCACGGGATTGTTGGACACAACTTTCATTTACGCGCTTCTTTCTTTTCTTTCTCTTTTAATTAAAAAAAAAGATCAACAATAGCTTTATCATAAAAATGTGGACCGACATGTTTTGTTCCATTAAGGAATCGTGGAAAAACTTTTTTCATCTCACATTTATAATTTGGTTACATTTTTGGGGGGTCAAAATTGAAATGCACACCGAAAAGATAAGAGGTGTATTTTGTCATCAAAATACATAATGGTTGATTTCATAAAAAATACAAATACTAAAATGTAAATACATGTAACTATCTGGTGTAATGGTATCCAAATCTCTCATTCTCCTACTCAAACATTCTCCAAATTTTCTGGTGAGAAATCTCACTACCCAGGATTTGAAGACCTTCTCTTGAGGCTAGAACTTAGACCCAATCTCTTTAGAATGTGGCACACCTCCTATGTTTAAATGTGGCACACCTCCTATGTTTAAATGTGGCACACCTCCTATGTTTAAATGTGGCACACCTCCTATGTTTAAATGTGGCACACCTCCTATGTTTAAATGTGGCACACCTCCTATGTTTAAATGTGGCACACCTCCTATGTTTAAATGTGGCACACCTCCTATGTTTAAATGTGGCACACCTCCTATGTTTAAATGTGGCACACCTCCTATGTTTAAATGTGGCACACCTCCTATGTTTAAATGTGGCACACCTCCTATGTTTAAATGTGGCACACCTCCTATGTTTAAAGTGTTTAAAGTTGACGGTAAACATTAGGGGACGGTCTCAAGAATATTACAATGTTTGTGTACATCGTTACCTTAACAAACAACATCACGATGTTCGTGTGCAACATCACATAAACAAAATTTCCACATTTTTAGTTTTTAGCAAAATATCAAACCAAGGTGCTCATCGCATTTCTTTTCTTTTTCTTTTTATGCAGGCGGAACTTCAGGCAAGTCTTCCTGATACCCGCACCCACCACAAACCCGCCCCACCCCTGCCAGCCATTCCTCATTCTTTAGATTATCAGTTAAAAGGAAATGTGTCTTTTTTTCCCAACAACTTCTGACATGTGGTGAATCTGTAGCCACCCCCCCCCACGGGCTTTAAATTGGGGACGTTGATGATGGATGTTTTCACTCCGGCAAATTGGCCGTGGTGTTCGGGAGGGGGGGGGGTTGGAGCAAGACTTTTAGGCCAGGCTTTTGATTGTGGGTGTTTACCTTTGTGTTATAACGGTGAGACTGGGGGGGGGAGAGGGGTCAAAAAGAGTTTCTTTTACATTTGACATTAGTAGGTGCGTGATTTGGCTTAAAGATGACGCATCTCCTCTTCATATGTATTATGTATAGTTATTGTACATTATACATTAGAGACGCTCCTTCTATACAGAAGATTAATGTGTTCTACGCTTACCCATGGTTTATGCTTGCTCTTGAATTTGTGTTAAGGTTTGAAAGATGATAGTGTGTTGGTCTTCCTGGTTTAATCAGGCAACCCATTCCACGCCCGAATTCAAGACGAGAATAAGGGGGGGGGTATATGTGTGTTTGTTCCTTCGGAAATATAACAAGCTAATTGTTTTTATCTCTTTTTTTTATCTGAGAGTTGTATTAGATTGTTGTTAAATTGTATTTCCAAGTTAGAATGAATTGGCTTATGAACTTATACTACTTTTCTTTTTTTTCTTCTAGCCTCTAGGTTTCTAGGATTTTTAGTTTAACTAATGCAGTTACAACTGTTTCCAGTTGTTGATTAATTAATTAGTTCTCCATTAATGAATATTGCAGACCTATTTTGATAATAGTTGAATTTAGGAAAATAATATTTTCATGAAAGCGATTACTAAAAAAACATTTTTAAAAAACTGCTTTAAAATTATATCAGATTATGAATTTAATAATTAATTCTTTTTTTTTCTAACATAGAAACACTTTATTTTAGATAGTAAACCTAATCGTGTTGTAATCATGAACTTAACACAACTGAACACCTGCGTGACAGACAGACGATTGGTCAACTTATGAATCAAACAGATTTTCCAATAGCTCTGTTTCATTTTTTGTTTTGTTTTGTCGTCTGCTGATAATCTTTTAGTTTCTTTGAGCAACATTATGCTACAAATGAGAAATTAACATTTATTACGGAACTTTTAAGCCTCCATTTTTGTACGCTTCAAGTGGCTCAATCAACACGTGTATTCAATTCTAAAACATAAATGTTTCCGATTATTTGTAGACAGAATAAGAAAAGAGAACTCGGTCGAACGAATTCCGCGTTCATTCCCAGATCGATATATCTCAGAAGTGCATAATAATCAGTACAATACGACTACTTAAAGTATTCCTAAACTTGTGCCGATAAAATCAGGGCGATCTTCTAGTACTGTAGTAACTTGGCAAGTCAGCGTCGTTCAGATTGAGTTGATTACGTCCAGCGTGGTAAGTGAGGTGGGGTGTGGGGGTGGTGGGGTTGTTGATTTGGTCCAGTGGGGGGTGGTGGGGTGTGGGGTGGTTGATTTGGTCCAGCGTAGGGGTGGTGGGGTGTGGGGTGGTTGATTTGGTTCAGTGTAGGAGTGGTGGGGTGTGGGGTGGTTGATTTGGTCCAGCGTAGGGGTGGTGGGGTGTGGGGGTGGTTGATTTGGTCCAGTGTAGGGGTGGTGGGGTGTGGGGTGGTTGATTTGGTCCAGTGTAGGGGTGGTGGGGTGGTGGAGTGTGGGGATGACGTGTCAATGGGCTGATGGAGATCAGAGTACTGAAAAAAGGTGAGAGTAATTGGTGGACCAGGGGTCATGGGGGTTGGGGTCTGGTCGGTCTCTGTATACGAATTTGATCGTGAAACATCCTTCAATCTCATCATATACATTTGTATACGTACATGTAGTATTTCATTTTAAATTTTTTGCCGTCAGTTGATTTGATTGATGAAATCTATTAACTTATCAGAAAGTCTGTACATTTTATTGAAATAAAAAAAAATACACCCATAGTCATACGCTGATGCGGACAAACGAAAGTAGTACAGTTAATAATAGAGGAAACGCTATGTAAAGGATAATATTGCTGAAATCAACATGATATTTTTTTCAATAAAGGAATTGAAAGTATTTTATTCCAAATGTATCCGTTATTTTAGCATTTAACTTACATGCTTCAAATATTTGTTTCATTTTATGCAGTCATTTTCATCTTATACTACATTTTGGGGGCGGGGCGTTCAAATCATATTTCAAGTTAAAGTGACTTCCTATCTGTTGTATCGAAACGGCAATCTTTCAACGCAGTTGCTCTGGGATAAAGCAAAGTTGCGCCATTAAAAAAACACTCTTTCTACTTGAATAATCTATGTAACATACATTTTTTCAGGTTATTTCCAGTAGAAATGTCTGTGAATGAAGGTTGACAACAACTTGTGTCTATTTTTATATTCTGGAGGAATCCATTCATCAAAATGTTCATGGGTTCAAAAGGTATATATTGAAAAAAAAACAGAAAACAAAAACACTTTTACTTTACGTGCAAACACATCTTAAAAGATCTCCAGATTTTGAAATGTTTCCACTAAATCAAAGACAGGATTTCCTTAGAGTTATCGGTGATGGATTCTTTCAGAAAACCTGCGACGAATTTTTTCATCTCCCAACCAACGCCCACCCACCCTCCACGTATCCTTGTCTTGTTACCGAGCATTGTCCTTGAACTTTGAATTGTATCTAGCTTTGTTTTGAATGAATATTTTCATAGATACTGTGATTTTTAAAACTTTAGTTTCCTCATGGAAGGTTATTAATTCGGGAATCCAGAGTTTTTTTTTAAAGCTTACATTTGAGAGTAAAGGAACCTAACTCATATCGACATATTCAAATAACTGGTTTACGGCAGAATTTGACCAAGACGAAAGGTGATTGGTTATTAAAAAAAAATTGACCTTGACCTAGGATAACAGTCCTGTAGTTTTGTCCGATGGAGCTGTGCAGGAACCCGAAGGTCTCAAAAATTATCTCAGGAATAGTTTTGTTTAATTATTCAATTCAGACAATCAACTGACAAATTTTGACAAAAATAAAATACATCTCTCTTACTATATCTCTACGGTTAGTAGGGCAGTATGAAATATAGTACAAATGATTCCGGGAAATTTGAATCTGTCATATCTCAACCTGAGTTAACATTTGCCTAAATAAAAAGATATCGGCAAAGATTGATGGGAAGAAAGTCTTTCAAGTTTTTTGCCAGGTAAAAAATTATAATGTTCTTTATATTTAAAATATACCTCACGAAATTTGTTTCTCTACACAGTACAATTTAACCAGTAGAGTTGAAACTTTAAAAAAAAATTCATTAATGCAACAAATAAATCGTAAAAGTTGAACAGTGCTGAACTATTTTTAAAACATCATTTGCCAATACTTTGACGATGTTGGGACTTCAGAGACTTGCTTAAAAGTACAACTTTTATTACATACATAGCGTGCACGAGGTGAAGACCCAAATGAGTATATAAAATACTGTTATCTAATGTATCAGGTATACACGTCTGATCGGGGAGGGAGAGAAGAGAGATATCTGGTCCCAACACATGGACCATGAGATGGTTTAACGTAATGCTTTCACACCAAACGCCTTTAATGCGATCTAATCTCGCTGTACAAAACTCGCCAAAGCCGTGCGAGCAGCAATACGCTGGTCATTGGTGGTCTGCACGGCAAGGGTTTAGTACGTCTCATCAATAAGTCAGGGGCTGTCTTTAGTGCTGCACGGCTTTCAAGGCAACAAGATGACATCAAGATTGCACATGTAACCTTGGTAACCAAAAGTCATCGCTTGTCAATAGTTGTAGACGTCTTGGTGTCTTCTTTTCTGTTCGTACTCACTATTTCGTACTCAAAAAAAAAGCAAACGAGGATAGTTCCTCTTATATTGGGCGCATGGAATGTGCGCACACTCATGGACAGGTACGATGTGAACAGACCCCATAGGAGAACAGCCCTGTTTGGAGAAGAACTCGCTAGATACGGCATCGACGTCGCAGCCCTGAGCGAGACCAGGCTCGCGGGCGAAGGAGAGCTCTGTGAAAGAGGATCTGGCTACACATTTTACTGGAGTGGCAGACCCAGCGAGGAGAGGCGTGAAGCAGGCGTTGGGTTTGCAGTTAAGACAACTCTTGTCGGAAAGCTGGCTGGACTTCCCAAGGGAGTGAGCGACAGGCTCATGACCATGAAACTCCCATTGGCTGGAAAGAAACACCTCACCCTCATCAGTGCATACGCTGCAACCATGACAAATACAGATGAAGTGAAGGCAAAGTTTTATGAAGAACTTCACACTGTCTATGCCGACGTTCCAAAGGCGGACAAACTCATCTTGCTAGGTGACTTCAACGCAAGAGTTGGCAAGGACAACGTTGCCTGGGAAGGAGTCCTTTGTGGGTCACTGCAGACTGCAACAGCAACGGTCTTCTTTTACTCCAGACCTGCGCTGAACATGAACTGCTGATCACCAACACGATCTTCCGCCTCCCAACCCGTAACCGGACGTCATGGATGCACCCCCGCTCGAAGCACTGGCATCTTATTGACTACGCCATCGTGAGGAAGAGGGACAGGCAGGATGTACGAGTGACCAAGTCCATGTGTGGCGCTGAATGCTGGACAGACCACCGCCTCATCATCACCAAGCTCAACATCCGCATTCAGCCGAAACGGCGCCCGCAAGGGAAGAAGGCCCCCAAACGGCTAAATGTTGCCAAACTAATGATCGCCAGCTGCAAGCAGTCCTTTGTGGATGCTCTGGAAGAGCGCTTGAAATCCACCTCTAAAGTCAACCAGAACGTGGAGGCAGACTGGGCGTCTCTCAGAGAGCTGATTTACACCACAGCTTCAGAGACTCTGAGAAATCAGACCAGGAAACATAAGGACTGGTTCGATGAGAACTGCGAAGACATCAAGCAGTTATTGGATGAGAAACACCTCCTACACCAAGCTTACCTCAATAATCCCAGGTCCATGGCAAGGAGAGATGCACTCAACAACATACGCAGGACTGTACAGCAAAAGCTCCGTCAGATGCAGGACGATTGGCTCAGCAACAAAGCCGACGAGATCCAAGGCTATGCAGACAAGCGTGACTATAAAAACTTCTACAACGCTTTAAAAGAAGTGTATGGCCCCACGCCCTCAGGATCAAACCCCCTCCTCAGCGCAGACGGTAACACTCTCATCACAGACAAAGAGAAGATCTTAAAGAGGTGGGCCGAACATTTCGAAAGCGTCCTAAATCGCCCTTCGACAATCAACGAAGAAGCCATCAATCGTCTCCCCCAAGTGCCCACAAACAAAGCACTGGATGACCCCCCAACCTTGCTCGAGACCCAGAAAGCAATTTATCTTCTCTCCAGTGGCAAAGCACCTGGTTCTGACGCCATACCAGCTGAGGTCTACAAGGAGGGAGGAACAGCCCTGACTGAAAGGCTCCACCATCTATTTCTCTTGATGTGGCAGCAAGAGACGATCCCGCAGGACTTCAAAGATGCCTCCATCATACATCTTTATAAACAAAAAGGAAGTAGACAGGCTTGTGACAACCACAGAGGCATATCCCTGCTATCTATTACCGGAAAGATCCTTGCCAGAATCCTGCTCAACCGCCTCACGGTCCACCTTGACCAAGGACTCCTGCCTGAATTCCGAAAAGAGCGAGGGACCATCGACATGGTGTTCGCTGCCAGGCAGCTGCAAGAGAAATGTCAGGAGCAGAACTTCAACCTGTTCTCCACCTATGTCGACCTGACCAAGGCTTTTGAAACCGTTGGCATAGAGGGTCTGTGGAAGATAATGGCCAAGTACGGTTGCCCAAGGAAATGAAATTCATCGTCTTGGTGAGACAATTCCACGGGGGCATGCAGGCCAGAGTCCAGGACAGCGGAGCGTTTTCTGATCCTTTCACAGTCACAAACGGGGTCAAGCAGGGCTGCGTCCTGGCACCAACACTGTTTAGCCTCATGCTGACAGCGGCTTTCAGAGACGAGGGTGTTGGTGTCAACCTGAGGTACCGCACAGATGGCAAACTGTTCAACCTTCGGAGGCTCAATGCAAAAATCAAGGTTATAACAGACATCATCAGAGACCTCCTGTTTGCTGATGACTGTGCCCTCAACGCTGTCTCAGAAGCCGACATGCAACGCAGCGTTAACCTGTACTCCAGCGCCTGCACAAACTTTGGTCTGACGATCAACACCAAGAAGACTGAAGTCCTCCATCAGCCTGCGCCTGGAAGGCCCTACGTTGAGCCCAACATCACTGTCAACGGCCAGAGACTCAACACAGTGCAACGGTTCACATACCTAGGCAGCACACTGTCGCAAAATGTCACCATCGATGACGAAGTGAGCGTCAGAATTGCCAGAGCCAGCTCCACATTTGGCAGGTTGTACCCAAATGTCTGGAACAGAAGAGGCATTACCATCCAGACCAAGCTGAAAGTGTACAGGGCGGTGGTGCTCCCCACACTGCTATATGCGTGTGAAACATGGACTGTGTATCAGCGCCATGCTAGGAAGCTTGACCACTTTCATTCAACAAGCCTCAGGAAGACCCTCGGCATAAAGTCACAGGATAAAATACCAGACACAATGGTACTGACCAAGGCAGGTCTCCCCAGCATATTCACACTCCTGATGCAGTCCTAGCTTCGTTGGGCAGGGCACGTGGTCCGAAGTCCAGGCGAGAGACTGCCAAAGAGACTCTTCTATGGCGAGCTCCAGCATGGCCAGCGGTCCCACGGTGGGCAAAAGAAACGCTTAAAGACACACTGAAAGCCTCACTGAAAGCGTTTGCCATCAACCCAGACGCGTGGGAACTTGCTGCAATGGACCGTTCCACCTGGCGTTCTTCCATCCACGAAGGTGCCAAGTCATGCGAGGCAAACCGGATCACCTCCGCAGAAAAGAAGAGGCAAGCCCGAAATGCCCGTGCTGTCAACCCTCCTGGAGATGTCCCACTCGTCTCTTGTCCCTTCTGTTCCCGAACCTTCCGTGAAAGGATCGGCCTCATCAGCCATCTGCGCACGCACAAACAAAGCCAGTCCCAGCAACCCTCGGATGACTAGACTGGTCTTCATCGAATCGACGGACGAACAACATACATACTCACTATTGTGCCTATCACACCAGTACCCCTTGTACCGTCAATTGACATTAGTACCACTTGTACCGTCAATGACATTAGTACCCTTTATCCCGTCAATTGACATTAGTACCACTTGTACCATCAATTGACATTAGTACCACTTGTATCGTCAAATGACATTAGTACCCCTTATGCTGTCAATTGAAATTAGTACCACTTGTGCCGTTAATTGACATTAGTACCACTTGTACCGTCATTGACATTAGTACCAATTGTACCGTCAAATGACATTAGTACCCCTTATGCCGTCAATTGACATTAGTACTACTTGTACCGTCATTGACATTAGTACCACTTGTACCGTCATTGAAATTAGTACCACTTGTGCCGTCATTGACATTAGTACCACTTGTACCCTCATTGACATTAGTACCACTTGTACCGTCATTGACATTAGTACCACTTGTACCGTCATTGAAATTAGTACCACTTGTGCCGTCATTGACATTAGTACCACTTGTACCGTCATTGACATTAGTACCACTTGTACCGTCAATTGACATTAGTACCACTTGTGCCGTCAATTGACATTAGTACCACTTGTACCGTCATTGACATTAGTACCACTTGTGCCGTCAATTGACATTAGTACCACTTGTGCCGTCAATTGACATTATTACCACTTGTACCGTCAATTGACATTAGTACCACTTGTGCCGTCAATTGACATTAGTACCACTTGTGCCGTCAATTGACATTAGTACCACTTGTACCATCATTGACATTAGTACCACTTGTACCGTCAAATGACATTAGTACCCCTTATGCCGTCAATTGACATTAGTACCACTTGTACCGTCAAATGACATTAGTACCCCTTATGCCGTCAATTGACATTAGTACCCCTTATGCCGTCAATTGACATTAGTACCCCTTGTGCCGTCAATTGACATTAGTACCACTTGTGCCGTCAATTGACATTAGTACCACTTGAAACGTCAATTGACATTAGTACCACTTGTACTGATAAATTACCTTGTTACCATTCAGGGCCGGATTAAGCCATTTTGGTGCCCGAGGCACAAACCCACATGGGTGCCCCCTTCTGTCCCGATTCCCCACTGACGGCTGGTATGTTCAATATTAATCAAACCAACTTACAAACAAAACAGTTGTTAACGCACAGGGGCGTCACACGGGATTGCGGGAGTTGCGGACCGCACCGGGTGACACCAAAGGGTAAAATTATGTATGCCTAGTTATTTGGCATTGGCGTACTCGGAGGAGGTCTATGGGGTAAGTTGTGAGGGGGTGACACCATGACCTAACGAACTGGATGACACCCACCCTAGTGACGCCACTGTTAACACATGTTTGTACTAGTATCACTCAAATAAACCTACCATAAGCTATTTCTGTATTGAAATTAATATTTAATTAATTTTGTAATAATAATAGACAAACATACTGTTACTTTTTTAATAGATGAGAAAGTCAGAGAAAGCAAACCTTTACATTTTAAAGTTCTTTATTCTAAATTTACATCTGGCAAAAGACATCATCAAAGTTAATTTTGCGCAAAATGTCTGTTTCAATCATCAGCAAAGATAAGGAATCAAGCCTTTCTTATTTCATTATCGATCTACTTGGATTTTTTGTACGTTTTAACTGAGAATAAAAACAACCCGTAAAAAACCAAGTTTTTTACTATAAATCCTTTACGTATGAGACGTAACTAAAAGAATGTTCATTATAACACGCAGCGCAAGACCATCCAAAAATACAAAATTGCAGTTGTGTCGTAAAACGTGTTTAATATAATGCGCACCGATCAGGAATAGGTTTATAAAAAGTGTTGTCAGTAAAATACGCACCTTATTGCGCGACAGAAAGGTTGTTCAATATAATACGCACCGCGACGCTCTATCTCAAAAAATAGCATGATACATAGGAATAAATAAAATAATCTAAAAAATAAATAATTTAATTACGGTACATGCGATCGATCTGAAATTTTGATACATTGTTTTTATCATCGGTACGAAACTGCCTGCAAAATTTCAGCTCGCTATCTTGCGAGCAAGTGGGTAAAAAATCGATCAAAAGTTTTGGCGACAAGCAAGCAAGCAAGCAAGCAAGCAAGGTCCGCCGCAGACACCACGAGTTAATATAAAGGATTTAATAAGAAAAACCCGTAAAAAACCAAGTTTTTGACTATAAATCCTTTATGTACGAGAAGTAATTAAAAGAATGTTCATTATAATACGCAGCGCCAGACCATCCAGAAATACAAAATTGCAGTTGTGTCGTAAAACATGTTTAATATAATACGCACCGATCAGGAATATGTTTATAAAAAGAGCTGTCAATAAAATACGCACCTTATTGCGCGACAGAAAGGTTGTTCAATATAATACGCACCGCGACGCTCTATCTCAAAAAATAGCATGATACATAGGAATAAATAAAATAATCTAAAAAATCAATAATTTAATTACGGTACATGCGATCGATCTGAAATTTTGATACATTGTTTTTATCATCGGTACGAAACTGCCTGCAAAATTTCAGCTCGCTATCTTGCGAGCAAGTGGGTAAAAAATCGATCAAAAGTTTTGGCGACAAGCAAGCAAGCAAGCAAGCAAGCAAGGTCCGCCGCAGACACCACGAGTTAATATAAAGGATTTAATAAGAAAAACCCGTAAAAAACCAAGTTTTTGACTATAAATCCTTTATGTACGAGAAGTAATTAAAAGAATGTTCATTATAATACGCAGCGCCAGACCATCCAGAAATACAAAATTGCAGTTGTGTCGTAAAACATGTTTAATATAATACGCACCGATCAGGAATATGTTTATAAAAAGAGCTGTCAATAAAATACGCACCTTATTGCGCGACAGAAAGGTTGTTCAATATAATACGCACCGCGACGCTCTATCTCAAAAAATAGCATGATACATAGGAATAAATAAAATAATCTAAAAAATCAATAATTTAATTACGGTACATGCGATCGATCTGAAATTTTGATACATTGTTTTTATCATCGGTACGAAACTGCCTGCAAAATTTCAGCTCGCTATCTTGCGAGCAAGTGGGTAAAAAATCGATCAAAAGTTTTGGCGACAAGCAAGCAAGCAAGCAAGCAAGCAAGGTCCGCCGCAGACACCACGAGTTAATATAAAGGATTTAATAAGAAAAACCCGTAAAAAACCAAGTTTTTGACTATAAATCCTTTATGTACGAGAAGTAATTAAAAGAATGTTCATTATAATACGCAGCGCCAGACCATCCAGAAATACAAAATTGCAGTTGTGTCGTAAAACATGTTTAATATAATACGCACCGATCAGGAATATGTTTATAAAAAGAGCTGTCAATAAAATACGCACCTTATTGCGCGACAGAAAGGTTGTTCAATATAATACGCACCGCGACGCTCTATCTCAAAAAATAGCATGATACATAGGAATAAATAAAATAATCTAAAAAATCAATAATTTAATTACGGTACATGCGATCGATCTGAAATTTTGATACATTGTTTTTATCATCGGTACGAAACTGCCTGCAAAATTTCAGCTCGCTATCTTGCGAGCAAGTGGGTTAAAAATCGATCAAAAGTTTTGGCGACAAGCAAGCAAGCAAGCAAGCAAGGTCCGCCGCAGACACCACGAGTTAATATAAAGGATTTAAAAAGAGCGCTCAGTTAATACGTTCGTAAACATTAATGTTAAAAATAAGTCCATTTCTACATTGGAAAAGCAAACTGGATATTGTCTCTATTACTTTGTATAATTGTGCATGACGCAACGTGTTGTTTTCAAATTTTGATGCACGAAACTTGTGGCGAATATATGAGTGTAACTTTTGTAGTTCAGTATATAAATTATTGTTCAGATCTTCAGGATAAGCATTTATAGTCCTATATAACAGATGTTTGTGGTACATCGACCAAAAAAGGAAATCTAACTGCCATATCATTATATACCTATCATCTACCGATCTCTGTCACAAGTTTGTCAACAATGGCGCAAAAAGCAAATATACGAAATCTGTCTCTGGCTTTCAGAGATACCTCAGGGGCATCACCATCAATGACCACTGTCTTTCATGCAAGTGATCTGCTAGTGAAGAATACATATCAGCACACGTTTTCAAGTTCACGTGCTCATTTTGTAGACCTTGACTGAATCTGTGAAAATGTAGCACTTCTTCCCAAAAGACAAGCTTGAGAGCAAATTCTAATTCTTGTAATTTCTTTGCAATTTTTGTTTGCTTCTCTTCTGGTGTCCCTCTTCTGTGACAGGTCTTATTGTAAACACTCTAACGCTTCTATAATCTGAGGATGAGACTTAAGAATAGCTTTAGTTCCAACAGCATGTGCTTCCCATCTGGTATCGAAAAGAGTTTACCAGCGTTCAATCCACAAAGCATCCTTTCAGAATCTTCCATCTGTTGGTTGAAGCTGAGAAAAAAGTATCGATCAGTTGCACTGTATGGAAGAAGTTTACTGCCTCTAAACAAGAGTCAACGGCACTTCTGCCTACCAGATTTAGTGAATGTGTAGCACAGGGTATGTAGATAAAAACTATTATACAATTTAATATGTTTGGGGTTCCTTTAATTTAGTCTTAAATCATTGGGGGCCCTTCGCTTTAGCCCAATCAGCCCTCCATTTAATCCGCCCCTTTGCGATTTAATATTACATTTGCGATATGCTAACGTCATGTCGATTATGGACAATTTTCACATTTTTCTTGAGGACTTGTGGTGCCCCCCAAACGCTTGGTGCCTTGTTTGCCTATAGGTTAATCCAGGCCTGGTAACATTTGTATCGTCAAATGACATTAGCACCTACTGAACCGTCGAATGACATTAATACCAATTGTCCTGTGAAATCGCTTTAGATATATTGGTCCACTTTATACTTTTGCAAAATCCCTTGAACCGAAAAAAATTGTTTCTTCCTTTATGCATAGTTAAAGTTATATTCTTATTAAACAATATAATTTGCAATTGTCACGCAAGTAGTGTCTGTCAGTAAGGACGCTACTAATTTTAGAAAGCAGGGAAAACCTAATTACTGCACCAAAGCATCACACGGTGTGCAAATTAAATATGCGCTGGAAAAAAAAATTATATGACGTCATTGTTTTCGCTCATATTTTAATTTTGGAAAATGGATCAATGTAAAAAGAGGATTTGATGATGGTTAATTATAAAATCAAAAAACAAAAGGGGCGCCCTAGGCACCCTGCAACCCCTATTATAAAATACTTTGTGTACATTTCAGAAAGTTTAATGTTTCGTATTTATCAAACAAGGACAAGTTAGTTGGGCTTCTGAAAAAGGTCGGCGCCGTAGGCGCCCTAAAAAAGTGCATATTTTATAAAATAAATAGATTTCAGCTGAAAACTTCCGTCATTTTTCACGGGTGTACGCTAGTAAATTATAATTCACAATTAAAACTTGTGCAACGAATTATGTCTGAGAATGCCATTTTAGATTGGATGACTGGACATTGCTAAAGATGAATGCAAATTTGTTGGTTAAAATACGGATTTTAAAACTAACTCCTTATTTTAGACCCTAGACCATTTGTACTTTTGTGTGGGTGGTAGTTGTGTTTTCTTTTTTACCATTATCCATCAGTCAGTGCTCAAAGACACGGGAGGCGCTGGGTTGCTATCACAGCTGTTAAACCGTGTCTTCAGTCGGTAACAAAAAATCTCGCCAGAGGTGTGGCAATGTTTCCACACACAGAGCTGAGCGTCGAGTACCGTATAGTGAGTCGTTTGAATGTTATGTTGGTAGGTGATAGAGTAAATCACCTGAAGCTGAAGCGAATCTCCAGGTTTGGCTTTGTGTTACGATCGTGTTGCATCCGTTTCTCAAGGCTGTAATAATACATTGATGGTGTGTGGAATGTGTTTACTGCGTTGTTGTGTGGAGGTTTCTAGTGTGTTGGGTGTGGTGACGTGGAAATATTGGGAATGAGATGAGTGTGGAGACGTGAAGCAGTTAATGGTGTAAGAAAGTGGTGTTGTCATGACGGTGGTGTTGTCATGACGGTGGTGTTGTCATGACGGTGGTGTTGTCATGACGGTGGTGTTGTCATGACGGTGGTGTTGTCATGACGGTGGTGTTGTCATGACGGTGGTGTTGTCATGACGGTGGTGTTGTCATGACGGTGGAGTTGTCATGACGGTGGTGTTGTCATGACGGTGGTGTTGTCATGACGGTGGTGTTGTCATGAATGAAGGTGGTGTTGCCATGACGGTGTTGATGTGATTCCTATGATGAGGGTGGTGTTATGATAAAGGTGATGTGATCTAGTATCCAGTGTAACGTATCAGTCGCTTTGAACCAACTTACTAAAATAAATCGTACATGTAGACTGGCACCAAAAAGCCCCGGCTCAGCATACGAGTCTATTGACTCGTCATTAGATAGGGTACCAACGTACTCGATTGTAACAATTTTTGCGGCACCATAAGTTCTTAGGGGCCGTCCATAAATGATGTCACGCAATTTTACCAATTTTTCACCCCTCCCCCCCCCTCGTCACGCGTCGTCACAAAAAGTTAGACCCCCCCTCCAAAAATACGTCACAAAGCTTTGAACCGCCCGCAAAAAGACACAAAAAAAAACAAAATAATAATAATAATTTTAAAAAAATTTAAAAATAAAATTTTTTTAAAAAATTTAAAAACATAACCCACCTTATTTTCTATTTGAAAATGAATATGTTTCAAAATATTTTTTGTCATTTCATTACTTATTTAGTGATGTCTATATTGTAATGTCGTATTACGCGTGAAGCTATGTAAAATGGCATTAAATAAATTGTAAGCCAGTGCTTCTCAAACTTGTTCGTATTAGACGACCGGCAGGTATTTTTTAAATGAATTTCACCAGGTACCGGTGCATTCTTTTCCCGTTTTGACGTGATTTTCCCTGTACTGGCGTGATAGCAAAATGAGCCCCTACAAGGCTTAAAGCCCTATAACATTAAGTATGATTTCGTTTAAGCTCGCGAATAATAAAAATAAAATTGATAATTTATATAGCGCTGTATCCCAGTAAGTAACTGACTATGTGACTATTGATATTACAAGGATCATTTCATTGTTGATAAACCAAGAATATATAGATACAAGACGATTCCTCAAATTGATTTCGATCTTATAATGACAGTTTTCCAGCTATGTTTGTGCACATCAAAGGCATTTGATCTAAAATTACCCCATTGATATCAAATCTCATGTTTTCTAAAAATTATTTGGTATGCGCTGGAAGAGGAATTTGGCGAGTACTGTACGAACCCCACATTTGTGCAGGAAAGAAGGGTGTCATCTTGTGCGTCGCAAAATACAGTAACACTGCAAGTTGAAGACTGAAAATACTATGACATTTATAAAATATCCAATATTATCATATATTTTTACTCCGAAGCTCAAGAGTTTTTGTTTAAATATTTTTTTATTATTGTATGGACGAGGAGGCGTGTTTAAATTGTTTCATTCTCTTGTGGAATTTATAAACTAATGAAAAATTCATGGCTACCGCTATCGGGCGGTTTAACCAGTGGGTCTGTGTACAGCGGTAAATTATCTCATTTGGGGTAAAAAGGGAACTCTTGGCGTTTGACCCAAAACGAATCGTTTTATAAAACTTAAAACGTTTATAATTGTATCAAATAGATTCCCCCCCCCCACCCCCCCCAAAAATTTTTTTGATATTCCGTGTGGTTTTGACTTAAAATATCTTTACATAATCCTATTCAGATCATTTTTAGACACTTGTCATGCTTGTAAAACTCACCAGTTGCATTTTCGGAGAGGGTGCTAACGACGCTCCCCCACATCCCCGAGTCATGTGCGCAGGACCTCGAGTCTGGGGGGGGGGTAACGCACACAGAAACTTGTATATTTTGGGGTAACGGGCAAAAAAGTCCGTAGAATACTGCCATGATAGAACCAAACGTAGCGGCGGTGACATCACAAATGATTTGATGTCAACATCAAACGACGCAGTGTAAAAATGTCATACATTCTAATGAGTTCTAAACTTAAGGATTATATTTAGATTTAATTTTCATTTCTTGATAACTTACGCCGCCCGGCGTCTGATGGCCTACCGACCGGTAGTTTGAGAAGCACTGATTAAAAAAAAATATTTAAAAAATCATTAAATTAATTGTAAGTGACCAACTATTTCAGTGAAAGTTTTATTTTAATTTACCCTTTTGATGTGACTTCACATTTCTTCAACACCCCTCCCTCGCCCTCGTCACGCATCGGCACAAACGTTTGACCCCCCTCCCCCCTAGGTGCGTGACGTCATTTATGGACGGCCTCTTACAAGGGAAAAAGCTCATAAAGGCAACAAATATTTGTTGATTAACAGCGGAGTTCACGTGATAGGGGGTGATTGCTGGTGGGTGAAAGAGGGAACAACGAGCGGTCAAATGGCAAGGGAACAACGAGCGGTCAAATGGCAAGGGAACAACGAGCGGTCAAATGGCAAGGGAACAACCAGCGGTCAAACGGCAAGGGAACAACCAGCGTTCAAATGGCAAGGGAACAACGAGCGGTCAAACGGCAAGGGAACAAACAGAAGTGTACAGTACGTACAAGAGAATCGTTTTAGAAATAGTCGATACTGGTTTAACCAGTGGCGTATCCTAGAAGAATGACAGCCTCCCTGCTCATGTATACAGTTAACACCTGTGATCTACTTTTGTTACATGTGTTCATCCACATTTATGTTGGCTACATTCAAGGCATTTTTCTTTTTGCTTTGTCTTCTTAAGCTAAAAAAACTGTTATTTCTACTGTGCGAGTTAAGGTGATTGAATTGTATTAAAGTCAGCATGAAAAGGATCGATGTAAAAATTGAAAAGAAGTAATATTTGAAAGTGAGTTGAAACAGAATTCTTTCAGGCTCAGGCAAAAAAAAAGAATTATCTAATAAAGGGATTTCAAAAAAAAATATTTTCAATTATGTATTCATATGAACGTCATCATTCATTGCAAAAAATGTGTTGAAATGTAGACAACACACGTTCTAGGATGACTTTTGATATATCATGTGCTTGATGGTATAGCCTTGATAGTATAGCCTTGAAACAATTGACAAAATGTTCATCAAAAATGTGTTGGTCTTATTTCTGGCGCCTGTAAGTCGAAAACATGGCAACGCCGTGACTCACTCCAACCACATGAAGGGGTAAACAAACACAACCCCTACCCCCGCCCCACCCCCCAAAAAGGGACACGATGATGACATGACAGTATGGCGCTAAGGGACCCACAGAATGGAGTTGTACCTTATCAACTCAGTGGGATTACACTGATGGTGATGGGGGACCGAGGTTGTCACTGGTGGTGATGGGGGACCGAGGTTGTCACTGGTGGTGATGGGGGACCGAGGTTGTCACTGGTGGTGATGGGGGACCAAGGTTGTCACTGTTGGTGATGGGGGACCGAGGTTGTCACTGTTGGTGATGGGGGACCGAGGTTGTCACTGGTGGGGGACCGAGGTTGTCACTGGTGGTGATGGGGGACTGAGGTTGTCACTGGTGGTGATGGGGGACCGAGGTTGTCACTGTTGGTGATGGGGGACCGAGGTTGTCACTGGTGGTGATGGGGGACCGAGGTTGTCACTGGTGGTGATGGGGGACCGAGGTTGTCACTGGTGGTGATGGGGGACCCAGGTTGTCACTGGTGGAGGACCGAGGTTGTCACTGTTGGTGATGGGGGACCGAGGTTGTCACTGGTGGGGGACCGAGGTTGTCACTGTTGGTGATGGGGGACCGAGGTTGTCACTGGTGGGGGACCAAGGTTGTCACTGGTGGTGATGGGGGACCGAGGTTGTCACTGGTGGTGATAGGGGACCGAGGTTGTCACTGGTGGTGATGGGGGACCGAGGTTGTCACTGGCGGGGGGTCGAGGTTGTCACTGGTGGGGGGTCGAGGTTGTCACTGGTGGGGGGTCGAGGTTGTCACTGGTGGTAATGGGGGACCGAGGTTGTCACTGGTGGGGGACCGAGGTTGTCACTGGTAGGGGGTCGAGGTTGTCACTGGTGGGGGTCGAGGTTGTCACTGGTGGTGATGGGGGACCGAGGTTGTCACTGATGGTGATGGGGGACCGACGTTGTCACTGGTGCTGATGGGAGACCGAGGTTGTCACTGGTGGTGATGGGGGACCGAGGTTGTCACTGGTGGTGATGGGGGACCGAGGTTGTCACTGGTGGTGATGGGAGACCGAGGTTGTCACTGTTGGTGTTGGGGGACCGAGGTTGTCACTGGTGGGGGACCGAGGTTGTCACTGTTGGTGATGGGGGACCGAGGTTGTCACTGGTGGTGGGCCGAGGTTGTCACTGGTGGTGATGGGGGACCGAGGTTTTCACTGGTGGTGATGGGTGACCGAGGTTGTCACTGGTAGTGATGGGGGACCGAGGTTGTCACTGGTGGTGATGGGGGACCGAGGTTGTCACTGGTGGTCATGGGGGACCGAGGTTGTCACTGGTGGTGATGGGGGTCCGAGGTTGTCACTGGTGGGGGACCGAGGTTGTCACTGTTGGTGATGGGGGACCGAGGTTGTCACTGGTGGGCGGTCGAGGTTGTCACTGGTGGGGGGTCGAGGTTGTCACTGGTGGTGATGGGGGACCAAGGTTGTCACTGGTGGGGGACCGAGGTTGTCACTGGTGGGCGGTCGAGGTTGTCACTGGTGGGGGTCGAGGTTGTCACTGGTGGGCGGTCGAGGTTGTCACTGGTGGGGGGTCGAGGTTGTCACTGGTGGTGATGGGGGACCGAGGTTGTCACTGGTGGGGGACCGAGGTTGTCACTGTTGGTGATGGGGGACCGAGGTTGTCACTGGTGGGGGACCGAGGTTGTCACTGGTGGTGATGGGGGACCGATGTTGTCACTGGTGGGGGGTCGAGGTTGTCACTGGTGGAGGGGGGCGATGTTGTCACTGGTGGGGGGGGGGCGAGGTTGTAACCTAGCGTGACGATAACGAGAATGTTTTTCTGGTGCGCAATTGGTCGTGACTTGAATAACTGTCTACTAATAACCGACTTTGACGCTTGGGTTTGTGGTTAGTGGGGGAGAGTAGGGGCAGAGGCGTCACTAGGGTTGGTGTCACCCGGGGCGGTAGCTCATGGTGTCACCCCTTCACGACTGAAGGGGCCGTCCATAAATGACGTCACGCGAGGTTGCCGATTTTTACCCCACCCTCCCCCAGCGTCATACTTTGTCACAAAAACTTAGACCCCACCCCTTTTTTACGATATGACGTCACAAAGCTTTGACACCCCTCCCCCAAGCCGTATTTTCTCAATACAAATTAGCATGTTGCAAATTATTTTTTGTCATTTAAATATGTATTTAGGGTAAGTCTGCACTGTAATATCGTAACACGCGTGAAGTCATTGAAAACGTAATTAAATAAATGGTAAACAATCAAATATTTAAGTGGAACTTTTATTTAAAGTTTCGCATTTTTGACGTGACGTCACATTTCTTATTAAACACCCCCCTCCTCGTACCACATCGTCACAGATGCGTGACCTCCCCCCTATGGCGGATTAAAAAGGGGGGGGTGCTGAACGGGCTAAAGCCCCCAATAATTTAAGGGCCCCAAAACTTTTTATGAATTATAATGTATAATAAAGATGCAGGCCATTATGTTTGTACGAATCCATGAAAATGCCTTGGACAGTCATACAGCAATGCTGCAAATGAGTAGGAAAAATAACGGAAACCAGTCTATTCTTCGTGAGAAGTGCATTGTAGCTCATTATGTGCCGTGCACAGCTCATTCCTTTAATTTGGTTGGGAAAAGAGCAGTAGGTTGTCCTACTGCGGTCAGATTTTGTTGTCTTCTGCAAAATCTTATACCCGACTTGTTGCATCTACTCATCGTTGACAGGTACTTCAAAAACATATGAAATTGATACATGCTAACAAAGCATTGTCTGACACAAGATGGTCAGCCTGACATTATGCTGTAAGGTCTGTTAATAGCTCATACCATGAGAATATTGCAGCACTGGAAGAATTAGCAACGAATGAAAATCAGCCACGTGACTGCCGACTTGAAGAAGAAAGATTTCTAAAGCAAATTGAACAACTGGAAGTCGCTATTTTACTTGAAATTTGGGAAACAATTTTAGAAAGGAAGTCTCTCATTGAGTTTGTTGAAAAATAGCATTCTTTATTTTATTCCTATGAAGACAAGGGAAAGGAAAAGTCGGTGGTAAAAACAGTGTAAACAATCTTCAATGCTATCAAACAAAAAAGAAAAGCGTCAGTTTGATAAAGTAACATCAAAAAAAAGTACTCTCCTGGAGAAAAAAATATTCAAGATTGAGGTATTTCTGGTAACCATTGACAAACTTTCTTAAGCCCTACAACATTGGTTAGGTGCATATAAATACATCCATGAGCAATTTGGCTTTCTTACAAACCTAACTGAGCTCAGCACTTTCGCCACCCGATGTGCAGCAGCCAAGTTAATGGAAGAACATTCAAGTGATTTCGAAGAAGGGGTCGGGTAAATCCTAAGCAACCGTTTCGTCCCCCTCAATTTACTAGCAACGCCATCGAACGGTGCCGGTTTAGGGCCAGGAGCGCCAGTACGGATTAGCAAAAAGTGCCGTGAAGAACGCATTGGACGCCGGCTCTGAAGAAACCTTCCAGTGGGGGTTGCACCCTAGGTAGGTCTTTGATGATCCCCCGGTCTGCGGTGGTCCTAACCATGGAGACCCGTGTGCTTTGCCGGGATGGCGCCAAAGTGGTAGACGGTCGTATTAGGAAATTCCACCACCTCCTTGTGAGGGCAACTTAGTGGGAGGCATCTTCGACTGTATGTCCTGGGATGCCCAAGTGGCCGCTTCAGAATCGACCGCTTTGGTCCTCAGCTGTTATGTCCCTTTGGTTCATTGTGGGTAGCTATGGCAGCATCATCCGCAAAAAGCATGTCCCTAATGACTGACAGACACAGATGGAGACAATCGTTGACTGCCGGGCTAGAAGCAGGAGAAAGAGACCTGCGACAGGTCGCAGACGCAGACCGCCAAAAGAGGAAAAGGAGAGCTAATCAGACAACCACATGTGCTGCCCTTCAGTGCCAGAAGTGCGGCAAAGGCTGCCATTTGCGAGTGGGCTTGTACAGCCACAGCAGAAGCTGCAGGGCCATGCGCGAGGATCCCACAAGAGCACAGAATCGTCCATCTTCTCACGAGACATAAGGAAAGCCAACCAACGTCCCTTTGGTGGCCAGATGGCTAAGGGGGTCTTCCGGGAAGACCCATATAGAGCACTTGGCTCGGGGCTTCTGATTTTCTTCCATATGTAGGTTCATGAGTGATTTCGAAGACTGCTTACCTTCAGAATTAGTCAAATTTTCAGAACTCTTAAAAAAGTTATTGTCCAGCCCCAGGGTAAGTAAAACGAATTAGCACAAAGCAAAACTGAAAAAACTTGCACAGAGCTAAAAATGTTGCTGCTTTTGAATGAGCTATATTTGACACAGTCCTTTACAAATGTACACATCGCACTTCGCATCTATCTTTCAATGATGACATCAAACTGCAGCTGAGAGCGATCCTTTTCAAAGTTGAAAAGAATATATAATGAGTTAGAATTTGCATGGGACGAAAAAGGCTGAATATGCTCTCTATAATGAGCATTGGAAAGGAACTTGTAAGCTTACTCAGCTTTATTGACTTGATTGAAAACTTCGCCATTTGAAAAATTCGCAAACGAAAGTTGTAGGTTAAAATAATAATCATACATATTTTTCAATAATTTTTGTTATTTCAAATAGTGAAAAGAATTCGTTACCTCATGAAATTTTCTTTTTAAAAAAATACGGAATAACGCGTAATACTATTCTTTACGGGGGCGCGTTCGTAAGCATTAAACAGCGGGATGGGACCGTCGTAACCGGAGGACTACCTGTATATAAACATTCATATCTATGCTTTCACGCCTTTAATAAATATATATATAAAAAATATTAACGCAAAGACATTGAAATCATAATTTTCCTCAAGAAAAACATCAACAAAGAAAACACATCTTTTGATATTTTTCTTTTTTTTTGGGGGGGGTGGTGATAAAAATCGTATTCCCCCCCACCCCACTGTGGTGGAGGGAATCGTGAGGTGGGATTCGTTCATGCTGTCGGTGTGTCCAAGCCCAAATGGCTTTATATCTTTTTAAACAGAAGACACTTCCTCTTTCATTCCAGCCTTTTTTAAAGATCTCTCTGCTGCGACTATTTCTTTTCTTTTTTCCTAATTTGTTTTAATGTTGTTCGTGTGTTTGGACTGTTTTATTATTGCAAGTTAACTGATATTTTTTTTAATAAGAATTTTCACGTTTAACGTATTTCATTGTATTTCTTAATTTCTTTCTAGATTAATTTTTTTTTCATCTTTTGTTTTCTGACATTAAATCGTACACAGTAAAATTTTATGCTCGGGTGTCACCCCCTGATGGGTGTCACCCGGGGCGGTCCGCCCCCCCGCCCCCCCTAGTGACGCCACTGAGTAGGGGGAGGGGGCAGTGGAGGAGTGGGTGGATTAATAACAGGTGATATTATCTAGAGGGTTATGTGGTAAATATTGGATTTTGGGAGGGGTGGGTGGGTGGTATGATGAAGTTACTGTAGGTTGATGGTCTAACTATATAGTGGTGAGGTGACCAGCAGGGGTCATGTCATCATTAAAGAGTGATTGATTACGAATGGGTTGAGATGACCAATGGGCTGAGATGACAATTGAGGTGTGGAGTCACCATTAGGAATCTGGTGCCAATGGGTTGCTGGAGTGCTCAGAGTGTAGGTGACAAGTGAGGGGTGAAGTGACTAGTGAGGGGTGAAGTGACTAGTGAGGGGTGAAGTGACTAGTGAGGGGTGAAGTGACAAGTGGTTTGGGATGACTATATTCGAATCCTACGGTTTCTACTTGTGGATTTATTCCCACACATTTCATACACAATTTATTTATTGTTTAAATTGCCTGTCTACACACCGATGAAATAAAATAGAAGATTTGCCAATTTTTAAAAGCCTATAACACTGGATATTCGTTTCGCCCTATCCTAAGGAAATCTAAATTGACTAGCCCATTTTTAAACATATTTGTGGCTTTTCGGCGGTTAAAATATTTTTTAAAAATGACATAACTTTAATCAAACAAATGTTAAAAAATAACGTCCACATTAAAAGACATCCAAACAATCAAAGAGCTCAATGTGACGCCATTTCTTCTGTCCCCTTCCCCCACCCCCAGCAGCCAATAGAATGTGTGCGAGGCTATTGCTGCCCTCTTGTCTCTGGATCTCAGGAAAATTTATGGTTCTGGAGCTCTCTTGTGGTAAAGATAGGAAGACAAATAAAAGCGGGTTTCTTTTACGGCTGCCAATTGCAAGAATGACCTTGACATTTGCTGTTCAACGGAAATAGATCATGGGCTTAGCGCTTCTTTGGTTTGTCCAAGTCAAGGAGGTTTGATTAGCTGGAGGTGGCGTGACGTCACTAGGCTGAAGCCAGACCCCCACCCGCAGCAGCCATCTTGAGCGACTCAAAACATTGGAAGCTGTGTAGTGTGTATGTTATATTATTGTAATATTTTGAACGGGAGCCTTGGTAACTGGGACAGGCTCAGTGTTGGCTTTCATTTTCAACTTCTTTGTCATT
Organism: Ampullaceana balthica; assembly: GCA_944989445.1. Lineage (NCBI taxonomy): Eukaryota > Metazoa > Mollusca > Gastropoda > Lymnaeidae > Ampullaceana > Ampullaceana balthica. The sequence goes on from CALYLW010000345.1 coordinate 571,687, forward strand.
GCCAGTAGTTCAATCAATCAATACTTTCAATTCAGTATTTAGATTTAAACATTTTAAATATATGATATAAGTTATATCATTTTAATAATTTTAAACTCTTTGTTTGTTTTTTCCATTGAACTTTAAATGGCAGTTGCAATTGTGAGTTGATTTGCGAACATAAAAATAAAATTTTTGCCTGTATCACGTATTATATTTATATCTTATTTATTCTTATAATTTTAAAACTGTCTATTGTGAATATTATAATTATACTATACAAAATAAGTTAAGTTACAAATTAAGTAATACATTAAATTATTAATATAGAACAAAATAAACAAATTAATAAGCGTTGATCACGAAATCGTTCAAATCCATGCAAAATATAGCAAAACAATTTCAATACGCGAAAAAAATATTTAGTTCAAAAGTTAAAAGTATAGATATTGCTTAACTACATAAGATAAAGCGGCTGGATAGCGAGTCAGTAGTGCGCTCGCCTCACAAAGTTGAGGGGCGTGGGATCGAGCCCACCCAAAGCCACAATATAAATGATACACTAAGAAAGTCCTCCTGTCATGTTAATAAATGTGTTGACCTGTTTGTACGTTCTTTATAATTATGTATAGTAGTAGAACTTCCTTTCGATATAGTTAGCTGGCTCTGTAGCCCTCGATCAGCTGACCGAATAAATAACCTTACATACATTACAGGTCTTTGTAATGGACTTTACATAGCAGACTTTAGAAAAAACGCTATGACAAAATACGGGTCGTTACCAGAATGAGTAAACTGGTATGGTAATGAAAGCTGGTGGAATGTTTTGAGTCTAACAATATGGCGATAGGCTCCCCCCACTCTCCGCCCACTGGCTTCACCCGCTAGCGACCATCTGATAGCAGACGCCACCTCCAGCTAATCAAACCTCCTTGGTCCAAGTCAAGCATTTGTTTAGTTTCGATGACTAGTTCAAATAAAATCAACCATTTTTAAAATTCTTCAATGGTGACAACTAAAACTAAAATGCTAAATAAAATTCAATTATTTCATTCTTTTGCCTAGAAATAAATGGTTTAAAATTAATATATTAATTATTATATTATTCTATTGTGAAGTTCCGCGTGCGGTTTTTAAAATGTATCAGGTGATAAATGGTTTGCTCCGGTAAGTAAAGTCTAAGGGATGAAATAATTAGTTTTCGGCAAATCAATTATTTGTCTTAGGCCAGAGAAATGAAACCAACAAGAATACAGGAAGTTGAGGCATTGTCCAACCAGAGAAATCAAACCAACAAGAATTTAGGAAGTCCAGCCATGCACTTTATGCAATTTGAGAAATTTGGTCAAATTGACCATTCATTAAAGAATTATATCTCTCTCTCTCTCCCTCACTCACTCACTCACTCACTCACTCACTCACTCACTCACTCACTCACTCACTCACGCACTCACTCTCTCTGCGTCCCGCAGGATTTCACTTAATAAATATTCTAGCATCCACCGTAAACCGTCTTTAGCACAGCAAGTGCTCCAGTTCTATTACCTTCGGCACACAACATATGTGCTCCAGTTCTATTACCTTCGGCACACAACATCTGTGCTCCAGTTCTATGACCTTCGGTACACAACATCTGTGCTCCAGTTCTATTACCTTCGGTACATAACATCTGTGCTCCAGTTCTATTACCTTCGGTACACAACATCTGTGCTCCAGTTCTATTACCTTCGGTACACAACATATGTGCTCCAGTTCTATTACCTTCGGTACATAACATCTGTGCTCCAGTTCTATTACCTTCGGTACACAACATCTGTGCTCCAGTTCTATTACCTTCGGTACACAACATCTGTGCTCCAGTTCTATTACCTTCGGTACACAACATCTGTGCTCCAGTTCTATTACCTTCGGTACACAACATCTGTGCTCCAGTTCTATTACCTTCGGTACACAACATCTGTGCTCCAGTTCTATTACCTTCGGTACACAGCATCTGTGCTCCAGTTCTATTACCTTCGTTACACAGCATCTGTGCTCCAGTTCTATTACCTTCGGTACACAGCATCTGTGCTCCAGTTCTATTACCTTCGGTACACAGCATCTGTGCTCCAGTTCTATTACCTTCGGTACACAACATATGTGCTCCAGTTCTATTACCTTCGGTACACAACATCTGTGCTCCAGTTCTATTACCTTCGGTACACAACATCTGTGCTCCAGTTCTATTACCTTCGGTACACAACATCTGTGCTCCAGTTCTATTACCTTCGGTACACAGCATCTGTGCTCCAGTTCTATTACCTTCGGTACACAGCATCTGTGCTCCAGTTCTATTACCTTCGGTACACAACATATGTGCTCCAGTTCTATTACCTTCGGTACACAACATCTGTGCTCCAGTTCTATTACCTTCGGTACACAGCATCTGTGCTCCAGTTCTATTACCTTCGGTACACAGCATCTGTGCTCCAGTTCTATTACCTTCGGTACACAGCATCTGTGCTCCAGTTCTATTACCTTCGGTACACAACATATGTGCTCCAGTTCTATTACCTTCGGTACACAACATCTAAAGTGTTTTATGTCAAGAAATCACTCATGTAGAAACAATAATTTTTGGAGAATTTTTTTTTGGTTGCCTTGAAAATAAAAAAATAAAAACTAACAAAATTAACTCATTAAATTCAGCAATACTATATAACATATAAATTAAAGACATTTTCCAGGTAATCTTTAATCTCCCCAACCCCCTCTCCCGATGAGAAACTCTACGCCCAAGCCCCCCCCCCTCCCCCAGGGGCTGATTTGAAGTTCTCTTCCCTCACCGCTCTGTGATCCGCCAACAGACGTCGTCTTCTCTCACCTGTTTCTGTCTGTTTCCATCCACTACTGAGACTAAATGACCTGCCCAGCTGAGACTTATTAAGATGATGGCAGTCTGTAGGCAGAGTGTGGTTTTGGTGGAGGAGAACAAATTTTATTTTTTTCTTTGGTCGCCAGCAAACATCAGGAAAATATTTTATGGTCATGCATTTGGTCCAGTAAGGGATACAATGTATAAACTACAAGCAAATTTATCCGTTGGTGTCTAGTATCGCTTTCAAAGATTAAAAAAACAAAAAACTTTTTAAACCGTTTTCGTATCAAGTTAAATAATTAGTGTCATTGAAAATAAATAATTCATTTTAAACGTACATTTCACAATGTATTCTTTAATATATTAATTTACTTCAGTATATCAAAAATGAATCGAGGGCAGATGGCATTAATAATGCCAAAAGAGTGACGTCATTATTCAGTCTACGGTGACAAAGAGTAGGAACGGAAGATCGAAGAAACAAGAAGGATACCACTTATTAACACTACGAACCCTAACCCTAGTGCGAGAGGTCAGCATGACATTAAACGTTGATGTAAGATTGAGGTCGGGAGGAGGCAGCCAGCAGACTTCGTTTGAAGGTATTCTTATAATTTTTAAACAACACCCCCCCCACTCACAGCATTAATCTTATCTAAGCCCCAGCCTGTAATTATCACGTACATTAGGCATTAAATAAAATGTTGCCATTTACATTCTGGTAGGATAACTTCACGAAAACAAACAGCTGGTGTGTCCCTCACCTCCAAACCACGTGATAAAAAATATCTCCCGTGTAGAAAATAAATAGAGGTAAAAAAAAAGATGTTTAAAAACCACGTTTTTATAAGTGTACTAAAAAGAAGAAAATAATTTAAAACTAATAAGTTCAAGTACTTTCATATAATATGACTAAAAACGTTGGGCGGGCGCTTATGAGGTTTTACATATGCAGTTCATTCATTCTCTCACTTATAGATATCTTTTTTGCCTTCTTAATTATAAATTTTTAATTTTTATACCAAACACCCGCCCCACGTTTTAGTCATATTATATGAAAGTACTTGAACTTATTCGTTTTAAATTATTAAATCCCTTATATTAACTTCGAAATCTTGTCTGTCTCTCTGTCTTGGGCGGGCGGAAAAACAAAAGTCAATAATGACCCACTTCCCGTGATGCCATCGAGCTGAAATTTGGCACATAGACTTGTGTTACCTAACAATGCATCGTATCAAAATTTCAAATCGATTGAACGTACCGTATTTACATTAATGCATTTTTAGTTTATCTCTATACGGCATATGTAATTCAATTTCACGGCTTGTTATTGTTGTTTTTTTCACGTGACAGTTCAGTTCGCGCGTTGACGCAACATCGTCGATGTACCGACGTGCTTTTGTTTACATTTTACGTGTCACGCTGAGCTCGGTCAAGCGATCGGTGACCAGACCTTTCCCCTCCCCCCCCCGGGTTATAAAGCAAAGAGGCGTTAAGACAGATTCAGTCTGTAAATGTTTGTTGCGTTTGAACATAATCAATACTGTTAGTTATGTCTCATATATAAGGGATGTATAGTCAAAACAATTGTTTTTACGGGTTTGTTTTATGTTCTTCTTTTTAGTCCACTTATAAAAACTTTATTTTTAAAAATCTTTTTTTACTTCTATTTATTTTTTTCTTTTTAGTCCACTTACAAAAACGTGGTTTTTTAAAATATTTTTTACCTCTATTTTTGTGTATACCAAACACCTCATAGCGCCCGCCCGACGTTTTAAAAACACGGTGATGTGGTCACGGGGTGAACTTATGAATGTCAACAAAAGCAGACGGTACAGATGCTTATATATTGATAAACTAAAAAAGTTTTTAAAAACTTAATAACGGTACATTCGATCGATCTGAAATTTTAATACGATGCATTGTCATCCAAGATCTATATGTGGTAAAATTTTGAGTTCTCTAGGACCATCAGAAGTGGTTTAATTTTACGTTGGCAGATTTGTCAAATCTTGGACAGACACACACACAATGCCACAGGAATGAAAGCGAGTTAATAAAAACGTGGTAAAAAAATAATCAATGGCGCGAGACAAAGTGTCCATATGAGAATTCCATTACAATGGCCAGATGATATTTTCCATACATGTCTTCAATTATGTCTATACGGACACATGTTTATCTTATCCTACACATGACAGAAGCTCTTTCTATTTGTAAGATTATCGGGAGTCTAGGAATGTGAGGCTGAAGAGCTGCCCTAGTAGCGCTGGTTTCTGAGTAGAGTTGTCTGAGCCTTAGTGCAGTGACGAGAAAGGGATTAAAGGACACGACGAGACAAAGCGAAATTTGAGTTGACCGCCAATTAACACTCATGATTTAGTCGTTATTGAAGCTGAAGAAGCAAGTGATATTTAAAAATATTGCCTCTTAATAAGGGCGGTTGTCCATCAAAAGGAAGATAATTGAGACGAATTTTCATCTCATTGTGACTTGAAATAGTTTGAATGGCTACGCTAAACAACAACTGGAATAGTTTATACTGAAACAAAAAGACATTTAACCCGACTTTTGTTGGCGTGGACAATTTCAGTTTAAATGTATCAGAATTTTAAAGCAAGAAAATAAAAAGAAGAATTCATTTTATGGCTTTTAATAAGTTTTTTTTTAATCATTGTAATAATTTGTTTTATTCTATCTTCAAGCATTTACTTATTTATTTTTAAGTTATACCAATTTTGTATTGTGTCAGTTTGTGTGTGTGTGTGTTTGAGTTGGGTTTTTTTCTTAATAAAAAGAGCACAATTATATAAGTGTTCCGTCAAACTTATGCTATGCTGTCAACTACAACAACACTACAAATATATTAATTTAAACAAAATCCCAACTTGTCCGTAAAATAAAATTAGAAACAATTGGGGACATGGGATGTGTGGGGCATGGGGACATGGGATGTGTGGGGCATGGACACATGGGATGTGTGGGGCATGGAGACATGGGATGTGTGGGGCATGGAGACATGGGATGTGTGGGGCATGGAGACATGGGATAAGTGTGACATGTAGACATGTGATGTGTGGGGCATGGGGACATGGGATGTGTGGGGCATGGGGACATGGGATGTGTGGGGCATGGAGACATGGGATGTGTGGGACATGGAGACATGGGATGTGTGGGACATGGAGACATGGGATCTGTGGGCCTGGAGACATGAGATGTGTGGGGCCTGGGGACATGTGATGTGTGGGGCCTGGAGACATGAGATGTGTGGGGCCTGGGGACATGGGATGTGTGGGGCCTGGAGACATGGAATTGTGGGGCCTGAAGACATGGGATGTGTGGGGCCTGGAGAAATGGGATGTGTGAGGCCTGGAGACATGAGATGTGTGAGACCTGGGGACATAGGATGTGTGAGACCTGGGGACATGAGATGTGTGAGACCTGGGGACATGGGATGTGTGGGGCCTGGAGACATGGGATGTGTGAGACCTGGAGACATGAGATGTGTGAGACCTGGGGACATGGGATGTGTGAGACCTGGAGACATGAGATGTGTGAGACCTGGGGACATGGGATGTGTGGGGCCTGGAGACATGGGATGTGTGAGACCTGGAGACATGAGATGTGTGAGACCTGGGGACATAGGATGTGTGAGACCTGGGGACATGGGATGTGTGAGACCTGGAGACATGAGATGTGTCGGGCCTTGAGACATGGGATGTGTGAGACCTGGAGACATGGGATGTGAGGTGTTGTTGACTATCAAGTGCCAAATTAGGAAAGATGTAGTTATGAGGTGTCCATGATGAGCCTGAATACAAGCTGCGGGCCATAATATAAGAAGTTAGTGTTCACTTCCTGTCTTCTACCAAGGCGGTGCGGAACTGTGGCTATGGCGTTAGAAGATTCTGAACTTGTCACCAATATATGCCGTGTACTGATTCTACTTTGAGACATATCATGTAGAACATTTAAGGACACCACCCGGGATTGCTATTCGTACGAAATAATTCCTCAATCCTTGAAGCTTGTCATAAATAACTTCACAGACTGACACAGGGTTATGTATGCGTGGTAAACTTTTCGTCAGCATTGGTAGCACCAGACCCTATAAACAATACGAAGTTATGTGGAGAAAGAAAAAAATTGCACTCAGGAGAAAACAATATTTAAACACTTGTATCGCGGATGGTGAATCCGTGACACGAGTGCCACTTTGGCAATTTTGCATGGCACGTCATCGACATGAGTTTTTGTGTCACCAAGTAACCAATTAGTGAAAATAAAATTCACAGGTGGGCCTACTTGGCAAATAGCAGTAATTCTTTTGGTAAAATTTAACACATTGGAAAAGAAACTGATACTGGTTCACCAAATCTGATCTGCACCATTCAAACAGCACGTAGCCACAACGAATGACTGAATGTCTCAGACATTTTGGATGTGTTATTGAAAAGACTGAGCCATGTCGCAAATCTTATCTGCACGAGTATATGTTTTTGACTTCAGTCGCTTACACGTCACATCTCTGGGTCCTCCGAATGTGCGTGACAGACAACTTACTCACAGGACAGAACTGATGGCAGCCAATTTCCGGTTGACAGCTAAACTTTTCCCCCCAAAAAATTTCATTGTTACAAGCAGATTCGTCCTAATCTGTGAAAATCTGGTCATACGCCGAGAGCCTTATGGGTGAGAACAGGGCTTTATTATAACCAGCAAGTAAACGAGTCACCTGACAGGCCCATTACGTTAAACTACTGGAATAAGCATGCAATCTATTATGTTGATAGGTTCAAAAGATTTAGACAGGTTTAGACAGGTTTTGTTGGTTTAGACAGGTTTTGTAGGTTTAGACAGGTTTTGTTGGTTTAGACAGGTTTTGTTGGTTTATACAGGTTTTGCTGCTTAGACAGGTTTTGTTGGTTTAGACAGGTTTAGACAGGTTTTGTTGGTTTAGACAGGTTTTGTTGGTTTAGTCAGGTTTTGTTAGTTTAGACAGGTTTTGTTGGTTTAGACAGGTTTTGTTGGTTTAGACAGGTTTTGTTAGTTTAGACAGGTTTAGACAGGTTTTGTTGCTTTTGACAGGTTTTGTTGCTTTTGAAAGGTTTTGTTGGTTTAGACAGGTTTTGTTGGTTTAGACAGGTTTTGTTGGTTTAGACAGGTTTTGTTGGTTTAGACAGGTTTTGTTGGTTTAGACAGGTTTGTTGGTTTAGACAGGTTTTGTTGGTTTAGACAGGTTTTGTTGGTTTAATGATCTACTAAATGTTGGCGTCCGCAGTATCTTGACAAGTTGACAGCATGGAATTAAATCTGGGGTTTTCACCGTTCTGCATTTTAAATAATTGTGTGTGTTGTGTGTGTTGTGTGAGTTGTGTGTGTGTGTTGTGTAAATTGTGTGTGTGTTGTGGGGGGTGGGGAGGGTGTTTGCTTTCTCTAAACCTCAATCTGTCGCCCCTTCATCTCTATCTAATCTTTCTATCTCCCTTTCTACTTGCTTCTATTATTGAAAATAATATCTTCTGTCACTGATTTTGAAAAAAAAACAAGAAAGAAAAAAGAGAGACATTTTAGCATTGTAAAAATTTTTGGTAAAACTTGAAGAGGGCAAGGCCCTATTGTCGGGCAACTCCCCGCCCCTCATCTCTCTATAAACATACCCTCTCCCTCTTGTCAGGGGGTCCTATCATTCAACACAACCCATCCCTTGTCCCTGTGTCAAAGATTAATTGCCCCTGTTCGACTCATCTCCCCTGGAATCGTGCACACGTTGTGATAAACATTTGTTGATCTTGCACGAGAAAGTATGCGAGGTCACGTGCTCGTTAGGGTGAGTGTAAGTCGACGAGCATGTAAGCTCTCTGGATTTCAATGGCTCAGGGTGTCATAACTCGGGGTGTCAATGTTTCAAGGTGTCAATAGCTCTAGTTGTCAGTATCTCCGGTTGTCAATAGGTCAGTTTGCTATAACTCAGGGTTTCAATACCTCAGGGTGTCAATAGGTCATGGTGTCAATAGGTCATGGTGTCAATAGGTCACGGTGTCAATAGGTCAGGGTGTCAATAGGTCAGTGTGTTATAACTCAGGGTGTCAACCGCTCAGGGTGTCAACAGGTCAGGGTGTTATAACTCATGGTGTTATAACTCAGGGTGTCAACCGCTCAGGGTGTCAACAGGTCAGGGTGTTATAACTCATGGTGTTATAACTCAGGGTGTCAACCGCTCAGGGTGTCAATATGTCAGGGTGTTATAGACACCCACCGTGTTTTCTTGTGTTAAAAATAGTTCGGCATCTCATCGGGTGGTCAGTAAGGTATTGGGGACTGTGTAGACAATTTTTGTATCGTAGAGGTGAGGAAATCCCTGGTTAATCAGGTGACATCAATGTTAAACTCCATCAAATTTAGCTCCGGGTTGCCAGTCAATGTCATTCCTACCAACACAGGCAGCTGTAGTTCAAAGGTTGAACCTACAACAAAGTGACCGTTATACCAGCATAGTCCTAGTGACCGTTATACCAGCATAGTCCTAGTGACCGTTATACCAGCATAGTCCTAGTGACCGTTATACCAGCATAGTCCTAGTGACCGTTATACCAGCATAGTCCTAGTGACCGTTATACCAGCATAGTCCTAGTGACCGTTATACCAGTATAGTCCTAGTGACCGTTATACCAGTAAAGTCCTAGTGACCATCATACCAGTATAGTCCTAGTGACTGTTATACCAGCATAGTCCTAGTGACTGTTATACCAGCATAGTCCTAGTGACTGTTATACCAGCATAGTCCTAGTGACTGTTATACCAGCATAGTCCTAGTGACTGTTATACCAGCATAGTCCTAGTGACTGTTATACCAGCATAGTCCTAGTGACCGTTATACCAGCATAGTCCTAGTGACCGTTATACCAGCATAGTCCTAGTGACCGTTATACCAGCATAGTCCTAGTGACTGTTATACCAGTATAGTCCTAGTGACCGTTATACCAGTATAGTCCTAGTGACCGTTATACCAGCATAGTCCTAGTGACCGTTATACCAGCATAGTCCTAGTGACCATCATACCAACATAGTCCTAGTGACCGTTATACCAGTATAGTCCTAGTGACCGTTATACCAGCATAGTCCTAGTGACCGTTATACCAGCATAGTCCTAGTGACCGTTATACCAGCATAGTCCTAGTGACCGTTATACCAGTATAGTCCTAGTGACCGTTATACCAGCATAGTCCTAGTGACCGTTAAACCAGCATAGTCCTAGTGACCGTTATACCAGCATAGTCCTAGTGACCGTTATACCAGTATAGTCCTAGTGACCGTTATACCAGCATAGTCCTAGTGACCGTTAAACCAGCATAGTCCTAGTGACCGTTAAACCAGCATAGTCCTAGTGACCGTTATACCAGCATAGTCCTAGTGACCGTTATACCAGCATAGTCCTAGTGACCGTCATACCAACATAGTCCTAGTGACCGTTATACCAGCAGAGTCAACTGTATGATGGCTAACAACATGTTTACAATATTATTCACTTTAAAACACGTACTACTTTTATTGTTATAATTTAATTAACCGCCTTTATTGAGCCATTTGGGGGGGGGCGGGCTAGCGGTGGATCTAACGGCGCAACATATCTCTATAGAAGCATAAGACATGGTCATTTAAAGAGCTTATCAAAGGTTTGTCTTATATTGGACCAAAAAAACATCTGTTTCATTTGTTTAAAACTAAATCTATGTAAAATTTAAAAAATGTGAGGAAATGAAGCAGATTTAACATATTTAACAATGCCAATGTAAACTAGTGAATGATTCAAATGCGATGGTAAATTTCAGTTCAAACAAAACATCTTTTCTTCCAAAAAGATTTTTTTTATATACAGTACTGCGTTATTGACACAAGGCGTAAATTGAGGGGAGGTAAACAGAACAACGCAGAAGGCAATAAATTAAGTCGAGGATTAAACTGTTTGGACGTATTGTTCTTGGCTACAGATGTCCACGTGTGTGGTATTTGTGTGTGTGTCGGGTAATGTGTGTGTGAGTGTGGCATTTGTGTGTGTGTCGGGTAATGTGTGTGTGCGTGTGGCATGAGTGTGCTGCATGCGTGTGTGTAGGCAAATGTGATGCGTGATTTGTATGTGTATGTGCTTGCGTGGTATTATTATGTTGCATGTATGTATGACGTTTATTTGGCATGAATGTGATGTGTTCGTGTGCGTATGTGTGATGACCCTTCAACTTTACCCTCCATCAAAGGAATCAGCTTGTATGACCAAACGCAAGTCCACACCTTCATTTGAACAGCTAACAGCCAAAAGCTGAGTTTTACTTAACAAATCTTCTTTTTTTTCTCAAAACATTAATGACAGCATTGTTTTTTTTAACTGTTTCTGATTAAAATTTCGCAGAGGCTGACATTTTTTTGCTCATACGCAAATTTTACAAAATTAGAATTTTTGCTAAGTTCAATTTTACAAAAAGAAAAAAATTCAAATCATTCATGCCTAATTCCAAACTTAAATTAACATTAATAGGATTAAGGGCATTTGGACGAGCCAGTAATTTTAAAAGATTGAAACTGTCACTTACGACAAAGCTGAATCCAAATATTGAGCACCACAAGATAATCGCGACTTGGATTTTTCGCTCTTCACGCATCACTTCAAAGATTTTCTAAACAATTTGTATACGACAGATGAGATGAAATGTTTTAAATAATTTTTCCCCTCAGACCCCCCCCCCTCAAAGCACTGTGCCCATTGCTTTCATAAGATATTAAAAGTCAGTCAACAGTTCAAACAATGATTTTAATCTTTTCATTCGTTAAACTAAGCATCAGGATAAATGTAATGATTAGCAATGTGTATCATTTGTTTGTACGAGTATCTCACCAGTGAATTCTGCTGGTCGTTGCCAATGGTAAAGTTAGTAAGAATCACACGTGGGTTGTTAACTGAGCGGGGATTAAGGTTAAATGTAGTTAGGTCAAGGTTACTGTTATCGGCGACTCGTCTATCCCGCGGTCAACTTCCAAGCACTCTTGGCCGCCGTCTGCCCAAACTGACTGTAGCACTCTGTCGAGTAGTGATGGGAGAAGGAGCAGCACGGACATGAAACAAGAGACGCTAGGTGGGGATGGTAAGGGGGGCAGACATCGATAACTGAACATTAAAGGTCAAAGGTTACGGCAGTCAATTAGACACTCAATACATTACGTTGCATTTCAGCGAGATTCGAATAAGAACTAAATCAGCAGAAACTGAACCTCTGAGAAAAAAGGATCTTTTCATGAGTTCGATGAATTTTAAACTGGAAAAATATGTTAACGAAGTAGCAATGACCCGCAACTGTTAAATGTTACAGATTGTGTCCCCCTTGATATTTTCACCCATTCTCATGCAACGAGCAATAAATATCCTTTTCATGATGCAATATTGCAACAAGTCTTTGAGCACATAAGTGGAGACCGAAACACAGTAGATTGCTTTGTACAGAAACCAAAATATTTCACGAGACAAAATCGATGTTATCTGTTGTGGTGTTTGGTTGAAGGTACAGATTGGGCAAGGTCGTGAGGGGGGTGGTTGGTTGGAGAGGATGGAATGGGGGTTTAGAGAGGGGCTGGTGATGGTATGTTAATGACATGATGGTTAAAATAAGGGAAGGTGGTGCTTGTGTTTGTGTGGGAAGTTGGCGATGGTGGTGGTGGTGGTTTGTGAAGATGGAGGAAGAGGCATCTTGGGGACGTGGTTGCATGTTTAAGTGGTGATGACATGGTAATGTGGTGGTATTGCCTGGCTGGGAAGGTGGTGATGACATGGTAATGTGGTGGTATTGCCTGGCTGGGAAGGTGGTGATGACATGGTAATGTGGTGGTATTGCCTGGCTGGGAAGGTGGTGATGACATGGTAATGTGGTGGTATTGCCTGGCTGGGAAGGTGGCGATGACATGGTAATGTGGTGGTATTGCGTGGCTGGGAAGGTGGTGATGACATGGTAATGTGGTGGTATTGCCTGGCTGGGAAGGTGGTGATGACATGGTAATGTGGTGGTATTGCTTGGCTGGGAAGGTGGTGATGGCATGGTAATGTGGTGGTATTGCTTGGCTGGGAAGGTGGTGATGGCATGGTAATGTGGTGGTATTGCTTGGCTGGGAAGTAGTTGGCTTTAGAAAGTGTTTCTGGAATGAGCTCAAGGTTTCGAACATATATTTTAAAGTTTTTAGATCTCTTTTATTTTTCAAATGAATACATCTCAAGTAAACCTGAGCTCCTCGTTTGAAATGAATCCTGTTGCACATAATAACTTTCATGTTTTACCTAACTAATTTAGAACTCATAAACGTGATAAATTCTTGAAGAAAAAACTGCCAAATTGTTTGAACAGTCGGCGGACACCTCACATTAATCTTGTAATGGATGCAATTAATTATGTGTTCTTGGTTAACGTTGTGAAAACACGAAGTACGCATGAAACCTTTGAAGGCGTATTGAATTTCACATTCATTTCCGGTATAGTTTTGTAAGTAGCCTACAAATGATAAGCCAAGTGATCCAAGTTCTACCCGTCAAAGAAGGGAATTAGCTCCAGTGAGTGGTGTTGGATTAAAATATTGATGTTTCCAACAGATGTTGCGATGTTAAATTGAGTCTAGCGTAGCAACGTGTGTCTTTCCTGGCATGTGCAGGGTGGGAGGCTAAAAAAATGTTAACTTTTGCGGAGCGTTCAATACATCAGACACACAAACACGACATCATATCTGGCCATAAACCCTAAAATATAATATAATGGAAACGTAATGAAAAATATCAACTTCACATCAATAATATTTTTATTCCTGAAATAAACCAAAAATAAATTTAAGATACGGCATTTTATGTGCAATAAATTTAAAGTTTCAAATTTAATTAAGTACGTTATCTAAAACAGCTCGCAGTCTCGCACAAGTATTAACACAACAAAAGTTGGTCAATTTTTTTTAATGGACTTAGCAAAGTGTCAGCCGCTCAATGGTTCTGGACGATTCCTAACAAGAGTGACAATGTTGTTAAGTGATATGCCAGAAATGACGGATAGCATGAGACAAGTGATTGATCGCGGCCAATATACAAAGAAAATATAACTGTCACTCAATCTAACAGATAAGAATAGTTAAGACAAGATAAAATAAGATAATATAAGATCTATAATTTCATTTTCCTCGGTGTATTTTAAGAAAGATAAGTTACATTATTACGAATCTTTAATGAATGACTTTATTTACAACGTGAAACGATTTTTTTTTCAAAAAGGATCCAAATAATTTGAATGTGTTTAATTTTGAGTTTGGATTATTATTATTATTGAAATTTATTGCAATAACTTTTATTTAAATATGCCCTTTAATTTTGAAGTTGTTTTTTTCTCTTGACGTCACCCCACAACTCCGCAGCATGGCGCTGATATTTTGATTGTGGCTACTAAAACTACATAACTTACAATTTGTTGTTGTTCTGATAGTTGGTCTGTGGATTAAAAGAGTGTTGATGTATTTCATTCGTTCTCTGTGCCCCTCATGCAATGTTCACTCAAAGCATTTGCTTTCGTTTACATGAAAATACTGACCATAAACATCGCAAAATTGTTGAAACAAAATACTATTAGTTTTGGGTAGATGCCCGCAAAATTTGCTCGCAATTACCCAACCAGCAATCCCACCAGCCACCGCAAAACACCAGCAGCATCACTGCTACCCCCCTGCCCCCCCACACACACACAACCAGCACGTGTTAAACAGCAGATTAGCAAGAACTTAATTTCTAATCCATCATCCCCACCAGGTGAATGCGACAAACTGCAGGGTACAGAAGATTAGTTGTGACTTGTCCCCCCCCCCACCGCTTATCTCAAGATCTGCTCAATTCCCGTAATGGTGATTAATGGTGGCCAGTTATTGAGTCATTAAGCGAGGGTCAATGAAATTATTTTTCGTACAGCTGGCTGCAGTGCGCCGTGAAACTGAGTACTTACAGCTGAGAGGAGTGCGGTGTGCACTGAGTACTTACAGCTGGCAGGATTACACCGTGCATTGAGTACTTAGAGCATGCTGGAGTGCGTCATGCACTGAGTACTTACAGCTGAGAGGAGAGCGGTGTGCACTGAGTACTTACAGCTGGCAGGATTACACCGTGCACTGAGTACTTAGAGCATGCTGGAGTGCGTCATGCACTGAGTACTTACAGCTGAGAGGAGTGCGGTGTGCACTGAGTACTTACAACTGGCAGGATTACACCGTGCACTGAGTACTTAGAGCATGCTGGAGTGCGTCATGCACTGAGTACTTACAGCTGAGAGGAGTGCGGTGTGCACTGAGTACTTACAGCTGGCAGGATTACACCGTGCACTGAGTACTTAGAGCATGCTGGAGTGCGTCATGCACTGAGTACTTACAGCTGAGAGGAGTGCGGTGTGCACTGAGTACTTACAGCTGGCAGGATTACACCGTGCACTGAGTACTTAGAGCATGCTGGAGTGCGTCATGCACTGAGTACTTACAGCTGAGAGGAGTGCGGTGTGCACTGAGTACTTACAGCTGGCAGGATTACACCGTGCACTGAGTACTTAGAGCATGCTGGAGTGCGTCATGCACTGAGTACTTACAGCTGAGAGGAGTGCGGTGTGCACTGAGTACTTACAGCTGGCAGGATTACACCGTGCACTGAGTACTTAGAGCATGCTGGAGTGCGTCATGCACTGAGTACTTACAGCTGAGAGGAGTGCGGTGTGCACTGAGTACTTACAGCTGGCAGGCTTACACCGTGCACTGAGTACTTAGAGCATGCTGGAGTGCGTCATGCACTGAGTACTTACAGCTGAGAGGAGTCTGGTGTGCACTGAGTACTTACAGCTGGCTGGAGGGCGCCATGCACTGATTTCTTAAAAGGATCTTAATTTTTCTATTTATGTTTAAAATTTAAAAATTGATGAAGAATACATAGCAGATATTGCCGTATTATTTCACATCACTGCGGTTCTAAGAGAGATATCCCATTTTGAAGTGGCATAGACAGGAAGCTAGAGATGTCATCACAACGTACTGTGACGTGGACAGGAAGCTAGAGATGTCATCACAACGTACAGTGGCGTAGACAGGAAGCTAAGGATGTCATCTCAACGTACAGTGGCGTAGACAGGAAGCTAGAGATGTCATCACAACGTGCAGTGACGTAGACAGGAAGCTAGAGATGTCATCACAATGTACAGTGACGTCGACAGGAAGCTAGAGATGTCATTAACACCAAAGGAAACTTTTACCTTTCATTGACAAGGCGTGTGTTTAACGGCAAACGGAAGATTTTTAAATTCTTTTATTAGGGAAAGAAAATAAGAGTTGGTTAATCCCCACAGACGGCGCTAACTCTGTACACACTCACCTGCTGATGCTGGTGAAGATGAGGAGGGTTCCAAACACTGCGGTTTAACCTCTGCATCTCCAATGGGGTCTAAAATATGTTGCGGAAAAAATAACATACACGACAGCCTGTAATGACGTCAGACTTTTTGACGTCAAAAACATTTATTTTACTTTTTTTTTATACCGCTTCAATGGTAAGGTAAACTCGTGAATGTAATTTTAGATGTGGATTATTGTTTCAAACCAGCGGATGCAATGTTAGCATTAGATTAGTGTTTTAAACCGGCTTCAGTTTCTAGAAGCATCGATTCGTGACGTGGGGTGGCTACAGTCGTGGGTGGGGGGGGGGTCCGTGTTGATACAACGGAACGACCCATAAATAGGGGACCTGAAAAGTCCAGCTGGGGTACGGCGTTTATGACTCGGGTAAACACGCGCCCGCACCTCTACCCTACCCCCTGGGGTGTGGACATGACTATAGGGAAAATGGGTTCCATGGTTTATTTCAATGACGGACTTTATGGTGTGGCCGCTAGGGTTGCGTGAGGGGTGGGGTGGGGTGGGGAATATTGAAACAGTCGGAGCGCTAATACGAAGCCCGAAAGGTAAATTGTATTATATTCATGTATTGATTCGATGATGATGGCGGCGTAGTGATTTGCTGGGAGTGATGAGTGGGACGAGAATAGTCCACATAAAAAAATAGCCCTGGGCTTGTTAGTACAGCGATGATTGGATCGTCATAGAGTCACGTGTATTTTACTGTTGTAGGCTGTGAGTATAGCATGGTCTGTTGTAGGCTGTGAGTATGGCATGGTCTGTTGTAGGCTGTGAGTATGGCATGGTCTGTTGTAGGCTGTGAGTATAGCATGGTCTGTTGTAGGCTGTGAGTATGGCATGGTCTGTTGTAGGCTGTGAGTATGGCATGGTCTGTTGTAGGCTGTGAGTATAGCATGGTCTGTTGTAGGCTGTGAGTATGGCATGGTCTGTTGTAGGCTGTGAGTATGGCATGGTCTGTTGTAGGCTGTGAGTATGGCATGGTCTGTTGTAGGCTGTGAGTATAGCATGGTCTGTTGTAGGCTGTGAGTATGGCATGGTCTGTTGTAGGCTGTGAGTATGGCATGGTCTGTTGTAGGCTGTGAGTATGGCATGGTCTGTTGTAGGCTGTGAGTATAGCATGGTCTGTTGTAGGCTGTGAGTATGGCATGGTCTGTTGTAGGCTGTGAGTATGGCATGGTCTGTTGTAGGCTGTGAGTATGGCATGGTCTGTTGTAGGCTGTGAGTATGGCATGGTCTGTTGTAGGCTGTGAGTATGGCATGGTCTGTTGTAGGCTGTGAGTATGGCATGGTCTGTTGTAGGCTGTGAGTATGGCATGGTTAGGGTGTAGTTTAACTCCAATGAGTGTGGGGGAATTTCCCATTGTATTTACTTTAAAAAAAAATTATATATTTAATATTTATTTTAATTATCTAAGAAAAAAAAACTGTTCTGTCTTGAATTATAATATGATTGAAGTAATCATTTATGTTCTTTTGACATATCCAGCGCTGGATTTACCTATTTGGTAAACAAGCTATAGCTTAGGGCCCCCGACTTCTTGGGGGCCCCCCGGAATTTTTTTTCCATTGAAGGCACTGACAAGAATATTTGAACTTCAAAAGGGCCCCCATATCTCAAATAGCTAAGGGCCCCGTCAAGTCTAAATCCGGCCTTAGCCATATCCCACTAACATATCAATTGGTCATGAAATGTGTGAAGGGGACTGTTTATTGACCAATTATGTCCCTTTTGCCCCTTCTTTGGCCGGAGAAAGAGAAATAAATAGAGGGGGAAAAAAATATTTTTTAATACCACTTTTTTTATAAGTGGATTAAAAAGAAGGGAAAAAATTAAGTTCAAGTACTTTGATTTAATATGACTAAAAACGTTGGGCGGGTGTTTGGTATTAAAATTTAAAGATTTATAATTTAGAAGGCAAAAGAGAGATCTGTAAGCGAGAGAATGAGTGAACTGCATATGTAAAACCTGATAAGCGCCCGCCCCACTTTTTTAGTCATATATAGTTTGCTTTCTTGAACTTATAAGTTTTAAATTATTTTCTTCTTTTTAGTCCACTTATAAAAACGTGGTT
Organism: Ampullaceana balthica; assembly: GCA_944989445.1. Taxonomy (NCBI): domain Eukaryota; kingdom Metazoa; phylum Mollusca; class Gastropoda; family Lymnaeidae; genus Ampullaceana; species Ampullaceana balthica. The sequence continues at coordinate 590,047 of CALYLW010000345.1, forward strand.
TTTAAAAATCTGTTTTTACCTCTATTTATTTTATTCTTTTTAGTCTGAGTGTATGCTGTGGTGAGTTTTGTCGTTTCCCTTTGATTATTGATTATAGAAGTATTGATTATGTTCAATATAATACGCATTATTGATTATTGAAGTATTGATTATGTTCAATATAATAAGCATCGCGCGACAAATATTTACAGACTGAACGTGACTGAACTCCGCTTGCTGTTAAACACGGGGATGTGGTCATCGATGGCTGGGGTGAACTCAGGTGGCACTAGGCCTGTCAACGGGTACCCGGGTAGTAAAATTCCACCCGGGTACCCGTGAAAATGTGTCTTCAATGTCTATATTCTATATTAACGGAGGCCAAACTTCGGCTCCCATGCGGCTTTTTTTGTGTTTACATTGTGACTCGCAAAACAATTTATCAAATGATTTTTTTTTAATGAGCTGTGAAGTACATCTATGGAGAAATATCAGACTCTGTCAACGGGAAGTATCTGTCAATGGGAAATACAATACGGTCCCAACAAATTACAATGTATTTTAATACATCTTTTTTTCTCTCAACGTGAAACAGAAATCCCACAACACAAAAATGTTTTGGTTCTTTAAAAGAATCATATAAAGAAAACAAAAGTCCTCTGCCAAAAATAAGGCTGGACTGCTTAGAGATGAAAGACGCTATGTTTGTTAAAAAAAAACAACTCTTGCTTTGACACTAACTTTGCTTTGAAATACGCCGATTGATACTAGTAGTCTAGCTAATGTTGCTTATCTACCCCTCTCTCCTCCCTTCACTCCTTGCATTCGCTTATACTTCTTGTCTTCAGTAACACCTGGTGACCTAGAAAAACTGATGTTATTAATGCGTACAAGGTTATCAGTATTTAAATTTAATAAATTAAATAGTTACTAACGTGTAGGATGGGCAGACGTCGCCGTGAGGATGGATTGCATAGAGAAGAAAGAGGCCGTGTTTTTTTTTCTTTCATAAAAGCACATTGGATTTGACACTAACTTTGCTTTGAAATAGCCGACAGTGGGTCACCGATTGATACTATCTAATGTCGTTTTTACCCCCCCCCCATCTCTCTTCACTCCTATAACCCAGTGCTTCTCAAACTTTTTAGTATGGCGGACCGGCAGGAATTGAATTTTTTCCATTGCACCAGGAACCGGTACAGTATTTTCCCGGTACTTACATGGTAGCGAAATGTATTTTATTTCCTTTATTTCTTTCTTTATTAGCTTATTGTCAAAAATGGCAAATTCTATTGTGTTAGTATTATTGGTAGCAATTGGAGGATTATAATTATATATATCTCTCCTTTCTTGACAACTTCCGCGGACCACCACTTTGAGAAGCACTGCTATAACCCCCACCCCTCGCATTCTCGTGTGTTTCTTGTGTTCATTAACACGTGTTTGCCTAGCCCAAAAATTGATATACACCCAAAGTTGTCAGTTTTTAAAGGTAATAAGATGGGTAAGATGTCATGCCAAGTGATTTGAAAGTGACACGGCAAAATGCAACATTGTAATGAAATTGTGTCTGCGAAGGGTGGCAACCCAGCACGATAAAACGCCATCTGAACGCTATTCATAAAATTGATATTGATAAACAAACCGCCGACCCACCCAATATCAGAAATATTTTGTTGTTAACATTAATAACAAAAGCAGTAACTCTGACCAAAGCACCATCAGTTGAGATTTACCGCAGTATCGCATCCGTCATCGCCCTTAGCATTGACCACCGACGCCAAGTGGATATTAACATTAAAGGTATGAGTAGTATGACGCTGAACGTTACGTCATTGCTGTTGTCATTTTGTTTGCATGTTCAGTTTACTGTAGTTTTAGTTTATGATTAATACGAAAGCATTTACAGCAGGAATTGAATAAAAGTTTTTAGTGCATTATAGTTAATTGTTATAGTGCATTAGTAATAGTGTTACTGGAAAAGCAAGCCGTTGGCTACTACTACTGTGTGAAATGAGGTGCATGTAGGGTGGATAGGTTGCACTGTATAGCGGTCATGACGGGGAAAATTATGCGACGTTTAGAACAGATTACCCGGGTACCCGATCGAAATTTTCACGGGTACCCGGGCAGCTTTTTTCAACAAATTGACAGCCCTAGGTGGCACGTGGATGTCAACAATAACAGACGGATACAGATGCTATATAGAGATAAACAAAAAATGCATTAATTTAATTACGGTACGTTCGATCAATCTGAAATTTCCATAAAATGCATTGTCATCCAAGATCTATCTGTGGTACAATTTTGAGATTTAATTTTACGTTGGAAAATTTCAAATTTTGCGGACAGGAACGAAAGCAAGTTAATAAAAATGTGGTAAAAGCATTATTAACATTTGAATATATGCCAATTCCTTTTAATATTCAAATATCTTTCAGTTTTGAGATGCGATACAGACGTGTCTCAGGGGTAAGTTGGGGTAAGTGGAAATCTACGGATCACGTAAAGTTTTATTTCACACATGAGATTGATGAATGCACAAACTTGTCAGGGTAATGCGACATTAGGAAGTTGGTTAAAATTTGGTAACCATGCTTCTACAATACCATACCTTCCTACACACACAGACATACACGTACACATACCCACGCACACACACTCAACTAGTGCACACGCGCGCGCGCACCCACCCTCAACAAGTTAATTTTTTTTTAAAAAAAGCTTTTTGCATTTTTTTAAATACTCCAATTCTTTCAACATTCTTTTTTTATGTCAACTTCTCCAATTAAAGTTATTTCTCTTTCCCTCTCAAAAATCTCCCTTCCCCCCTCCCCCTCCTCTCTATCTCTTTCTCTCTCTCTCTCCCTCTCTTACTTTATCTCTCCCTCCCTCCTTTTCTCTCTCTCTCACTCCATCCCCTCTCTATCTTTCACTCACCAATTTGTCTAACCACAATGTTTTAACCCAATTAAATCGTCTGTTAACCCATTAATAGCACAATTGTTGTCTCTGCAATCCTATCATTTCAAATTCATATCTACGAAAGTGCATTTCAAAATCTGCCCGAAAATCTCCCAGAGATCACACAATTGTAACACTGAAAACCGAGTTACTCTTGAGATCTCCAAAATCTCTGCATGACCTCCCCTCACACTCACATTCTCCTATCCCAAAAGTCTTGTTTATTTTCCAACCCTCTGAGTAGGTTCAATAACTTAGCTTGGCTCACCGAGGCGCCGCCTGGTGTTAGTTAAAGACACAAACAATGTGTGCCGCTGCGCCACTCACCACCTGACAACGTCAGCGTCCCTAACGACGCCATCAACATGGAGAGTGACAGATTGGTTCTACCTCCCACAGTCTCCACACAAACACACACGGTGTGTGAAGACTTCTTCTTTCCAATCTCTGCTTGATATATAATATGATCTCTTAGTGGGACGGATCATCCACTATGGCAATGCAAGAATCCAAATTTGTTCACCACCAACTGCACATAGGAGATATATAAATACATTGTACAAAGACGTTAATAAACTGTTCTGACTGGTTCGGATCGAAATACTTTACGTACATGTGTCATTGTTTTAAGTTTGACTACGTCATACAAACGAAGTTACATGTCATACAAACGAAGTTACATGTCATACAAACGAAGTTACATGTCATACAAACGAAGTTACATGTCATACAAACGACGTTACATGTCATACAAACGACGTTACATGTCATACAAACGAAGTTACATTTCATACAAACGAAGTTACATGTCATACAAATGACGTTACATGTCATACAAACGACGTTACATTTCATACAAACGAAGTTACGTGTCATACAAATGACGTTACATGTCATACAAATGACGTTACATGTCATACAAACGAAGTTACATGTCATACAAACGAAGTTACATGTCATCTCGTCAACTTCAACCCTGCTATAACTAGTTTATCTTACATTTTTTACATACACTAAAAAAGTACACACTCAATTTGCATACAATAATTAAGGTGATCAACTTATTTAAATATCATTATCTAGACCTGGGGTCTCAGAACTTTATTCCCCGCGGGCCGGATAAAAAGTTTTGACGATGTATTCAAGCCAGAGCAAAAGATGTGGGACAAATGACGAAAAAACTAAGATAATCATTTCGTGTTGCTCAGGGTTATGTGGCGTGCGACTTAAATCAAATAAAGACAAACATTTTAATTGAGCCCATATTCAAATCACACGAAATGTACATAAAAGAACGTAAGTGAGATTTGTCGAACATTATTAATACTTGGTTTAGTATTTCTGCATCCACTCAAGATAGTTGCTTTCAATTCGCTCATAGTCAATCTCTTGATATAATGTTAGCTCAGACATACGTTTTGTTACAAACACTGGCTCCATATTGCGGTAAATTTCTTGCGGTAGAATTCAACAACTTTTAAATCTGTTTGCTTCTCTTATAACATATGCAATGGGCACATCATTGAACTTATAATGAAACGAATTCTGGAACAGAAGAATGTCACTTTCAATTCTGTGAAGATCTAAAAATATTGCCCAAAAAAAATCTTTTCAAATTTTTGTGATGTCAAATTGTGGTGACATGTTTAAGAATCCACCCCCTCCCCCCAAAAAAACGCATGGAAAAAGTAAACATTAGAAAAGTTTCTACTTCAAGTTGTTACTCAAATAATGGAAGATTTCTCTGGAGTTTATTGATGATTATCCACAGATTAGGTTACCTTTCCCTGAAGCCTAGTGCATGAATGCGGGATATGATGTTGACGATAAATGACCACTTTGACAGCGAGCTGAGATATGGCAGCTGTGGATCATGCAGCTGTTTCCTTTTCAGTGTGTAAAACATTCAATGGTTTCGAAATTTTAAAAACGAAACAGGTTTTTACCGCATCTGAGCCATCTCAATATAATGTTATTTGAGGCGAGTCAAGAGAATTCAGAATCAAATAAAATCCTGAAAATGATGATTGAATGCATGCATGTCTGCAGTTGGAGTTCATGGACGAAAGAACTACTTTTTGTACAAAAGTATTTTTGAAGACAATACGAAATAATACATGTTGATGTGAGATGCAGCATATAAACAATGCACCGGAATCAGAAAATCTTCAAATCGAGTCCCGATCTGCCCCACCATATATACAGTTCCTTGCTGAAGTCTTGTTTTATCCCCATCCATTGTAACACCTAAAACATGATACCAATTACGATTATATTCTATAGCAATTACTTCACTTCCATGGAAACGCCTTTTTCTCAGTTGTGGTTCCGAGTTTTTCAGTTATCGGAAGGTCAAAATGAACACTACGAATGAACACGAGAAGCTGTGACGTACTCAAGAGATCACTGAACGCACCCAGCTCCAGGGAGATAATACACGTCCCCCCCGTATCTGTAAGGCTATATCCTCAGCTGATTACCTCACAACTGTAAGTGCTTAATAACTGATACTTCCAATCACATCACATTTCTTAGGACACGATGCATTTGCTGGTTCTCATACATCAGTTTTCCTCGTTTTCTGACTTCACATGCATAATTTGTATTTGAAAAAAAATTTCATAGTATTCGAAACAAAAGGTTAAATTATTTCAAGTTGTATCCCAATTTCTCTTGTTCCATTTCAAGAAAATTCATGTAACTTCAGCGTACCAATACTGTTAACCCTGATGTTTGAATATCTAATTGTTGGAGTAGCGGTATCTCCGTGATCTAGTCGATTCTACTCTACGTAACATTTGCATAGACTTTTATATTTGATGGAATATGATTTAAGTATGAAATGCTTTTAATTTTTAAAAATAAACAACCAGTTAGTCCCTATTTAAACACAGGCTGCTTCGTATATGTGTTACTTGTCAAAAATGTGTACTTTGTGACGTCCAAAAATCTTTTCAACCATCAAAGAGATTTTCTTCCCAGGGGAAATCACCGACGACCAAAGTTTACATCAGGGGAAGCAGTTGGCTGATCCTAACAGACCATCCGTCAATTAGTGGCCAGGTGCTTTGAATTCATGCGGAAAACCCACAGTTGAAATGATGTGGACCGATAGCGGAGATTCTAATAACGACCCGGGGAACAAGAGAAATCTTATCTCAAATACCATAGAAATATTGATTGAATTTAAATGTCTTATAATCTACAGTTTCAATTTGATTTGAGAGAAAAAGCCTTGTCCTTTATTCTCCTTCCCTTCCCCCCTCTCCTGTTTTATATTCCGACTCCACTACCACAGCTCAGTGGGGAAAACCAAAATGGACGCCAACTTCCGCCCCCAATTCCGAAAATTAAACACTCGTACGTGACGTCAACTCACGCTCCACCAAGTCCCGCGAGACTGGGTTGTGATGAAAGACTCTAGTAAAGTGAAAGGTCAGTGGATGAACAGAAGTTTACGGGGTCAGAAAGAGGTCACGGCAAAGCGGGAGTAAATGATCAGGTCGCGGAACATTTTTAAATCCCTTAATTATGTTAACTTCACCGTCGTCTCTGTCTTGGGTTCGCGGTCGGTCGGTCGGGAGGGCGGAAAAACAAAAGTCAAATTGACACACTTCCCGTGATGCCATCGAGCTGAAATTTGGCACATAGACTCGTGTCATCTAAAAATGTATGGTATCAAAATGTCAGATCGATCGAACGTACCGTAAATAAATTAATGCATTTTTAGTTTATCTCTATATAAAATATGTAATTCAAATTCACGTTTTGTTATTGTTTTTCTTTGGCGTGCCAGTTGAGTTCACGCGTTGACGTCACTGTCGATGTCCACACCCCCTCCCGTCCCTTCCCCTGTTTTAAAGCCACGGGATATCACTCGGTGTCAGTCTATAATGTTTGTCGCGTTTGAACATAATCAATACTTTTAGTTATGTCTCATATATAAGGATTTATAGTCAAAAACCTTATTTTTACGGGTTTGTTTTATTAAATCCCTTATATTAACTTCGAAATCTTATCTTTCTGTCTGTCGTCATCTCTTTGTACGTCGGGCGGAAAAACAAAAGTAAAAATGACACACTTCCCGTAATGCCATCCAGGTGAAATTTGGCACATAGACTCGTGTTACCTAACAATGCATCGTATCAAAATTTCAGATAGATCGAACATACAGTAATTAAATTAATGCATTTTTAGTTTATCTATATAAAACAATATGTAGCAGTCGATATTGTTTACATTTTACGGGTCACTTGACTTCACGCCAGCCATCGGTGACCACATCTCGTGTTTAAACCAAGTGGAATTCACTCAGTTGCAGGCTGTAAATGTTTGTCGCGTTTGACCATAATCAATACTGTTAGTTATGTCTCATATATAAGGGATTTATAGTCAAAAACTTTGTTTTTACGGGGTTGTGTTATTAAATCCCTTATATTAACTTCGAAATCGTGTCTCTCTCTCTGTCTGTCGTCATCTCTTCGTACGTCGGGCGGAAAAAGAAAAGTAAATAAAATAAACCCGTAAAAACAACGTTTTTGACTATAAATCCCTTATATATGAGACAGAACTGAAAGTATTGATTATGTTCCAACGCGACAAACATTTACAGCCTGAATCTGTCTTAACTTTCCTTTGCTTTATAACCCCTGGGGGGCGGGTGGGAGAGGGGAAAGATCTGGTCACCTATCGCTGGACCGAGCTCAGCGTGACACGTAAAATTTAAACAAAAGCAAGCCGGTACTTCGATGGGTCGCGTCAACGCGTGACTGAACAATCACGTGAAAAAACAACAATAACAAACAGTGAATTTGAATTACATACGTTATATAAGGATAAACTAAAAATGCATTAATTTAATTACGGTACGTTCGATCGATCTGAAACTTTTATACGATGCATTGTTAGGTATGACGGGTCCGTGTTCCAACTGTCAGCTCGATCGGATTACGGGAAGTGGGTCATTTTTTACTTTTGTTTTTCCGCCCGCCCATGAGATGACGACAGAACGACAGAGACGGCGGTGAAGTTAATATAAGGGATTTAATAAAACAAACCCGTAAAAACAAAGTTTTTGACTATAAATCCCTTATATATGAGACATAACTAAAAGCATTGATTATTTTCAAACGCGACAAACATTTACAGACTGAATCCGTCTTAACCTATCTTTACTCTATAAACCCTGGGGGGGCGGGTGAGAGATGTGAAAGATCTGGTCACCGATCGCTTGACCGAGCTCAGCGTGACACGTAAAATCTAAACAAAAGCACGCCGGTACACCTGGATAAAACACGAGATGTGTTCAACTATGGCTGGCGTGAAGTCAAGAGACCCGTAAAATGTAAACAATAGCGACCGCTACAATTAGTTTATATAGATAAACTAAAAATGCATTAATTTAAGTACGGTACGTTCGATCGATCTGAAATTTTGATACGATGCATTGTTAGGTGACACGGGTTCGTGTGCCAAATTTCAGCTCGATGGCATCACCAGAAGTGGGTCATTTGTTACTTTTGTTTTTCGGCCCGCCCAAGACAGAGATGACGACAGAGACGGCGGTGAAGTTAATATAAGGGATTTAAAAATGACCCCTTTCCGTGATGCCCTTGAGCTGAAATTTGGCACACAGACTTGTGTCACCTAACAATGCATCGTATCGAAATTTCAGATCAATCGAACGTACCGTAATTAAATTAATGCATTTTTAGTTTATCTATATAAAAATATGTAGCAGTCGCTATTGTTTACATTTTACGGGTCACTTGACTTCACGCCAGCCATCGGTGACCACATCTCGTGTTTTAATCAGGTGGAATTCACTCAGTTGCAGGCTGTAAATGTTTGTCGCGATGGAAAATAATCAATACTTTAAGTTCTATCTCCTATATAAGGGATTTATAGTCAAAAACTTTGTTTTACGGGTTTTTTTTATTAACTACCCGGAAGTTCAAATGGCATAGCTTCCCGTGCGATGACGCCAACGGGCCAGGGTCGTTCACGTGAGTTAGGTGGTCGTTCACACGAGTTAGGTGGTCGTTCACATGAGTTAGGTGGTCGTTCACATGAGTTAGTTGGTCGTTCACATGAGTTAGTTGGTCGTTCACATGAGTTAGTTGGTCGTTCACACAAGTTAGATGGTCGTTCACATGAGTTAGTTGGTCGTTCACACGAGTTAGGTGGTCGTTCACATGAGTTAGGTGGTCGTTCACATGAGTTAGTTGGTCGTTCACATGAGTTAGTTGGTCGCTCACACGAGTTAGGTGGTCGCTCACACGAGTTAGGTGGTCGTTCACATGAGTTAGGTGGTCGTTCACATGAGTTAGTTGGTCGCTCACACGAGTTAGGTGGTCGTTCACATGAGTTAGTTGGTCGCTCACACGAGTTAGGTGGTCGTTCACATGAGTTAGTTGGTCGCTCACACGAGTTAGGTGGTCGTTCACATGAGTTAGTTGGTCGTTCACATGAGTTAGGTTGTCGTTCACATGAGTTAGGTGGTCGTTCACATGAGTTAGTTGGTCGTTCACATGAGTTAGGTGGTCGTTCACATGAGTTAGTTGGTCGCTCACACGAGTTAGGTGGTCGTTCACATGAGTTAGTTGGTCGCTCACACGAGTTAGGTGGTCGTTCACATGAGTTAGTTGGTCGCTCACACGAGTTAGGTGGTCGTTCACATGAGTTAGTTGGTCGCTCACACGAGTTAGGTGGTCGTTCACATGAGTTAGTTGGTCGCTCACACGAGTTAGGTGGTCGTTCACACGAGTTAGGTGGTCGTTCACATGAGTTAGTTGGTCGCTCACACGAGTTAGGTGGTCGTTCACATGAGTTAGTTGGTCGCTCACACGAGTTAGGTGGTCGTTCACATGAGTTAGTTGGTCGCTCACACGAGTTAGGTGGTCGTTCACATGAGTTAGTTGGTCGCTCACACGACTTAGGTGGTCGTTCACATGAGTTAGTTGGTCGTTCACACGAGTTAGGTGGTCGTTCACATGAGTTAGTTGGTCGTTCACATGAGTTAGGTGGTCGTTCACATGAGTTAGGTGGTCGTTCACACGAGTTAGGTGGTCGTTCACACGACTTAGGTGGTCGTTCACATGAGTTAGTTGGTCTTTCACACGAGTTAGGTGGTCGTTCACATGAGTTAGTTGGTCGTTCACACGAGTTAGGTGGTCGTTCACACGAGTTAGGTGGTCGTTCACATGAGTTAGGTGGTCGTTCACATGAGTTAGGTGGTCGTTCACATGAGTTAGGTGGTCGTTCACATGAGTTAGTTGGTCGTTCACATGAGTTAGGTGGTCGTTCACACGAGTTAGGTGGTCGTTCACATGAGTTAGTTGGTCGTTCACACGAGTTAGGTGGTCGTTCACATGAGTTAGGTGGTCGTTCACATGAGTTAGGTGGTCGTTCACATGAGTTAGTTGGTCGTTCACATGAGTTAGGTGGTCGTTCACATGAGTTAGGTGGTCGTTCACATGAGTTAGTTGGTCGTTCACATGAGTTAGGTGGTCGTTCACATGAGTTAGGTGGTCGTTCACATGAGTTAGTTGGTCGTTCACATGAGTTAGTTGGTCGTTCACATGAGTTAGGTGGTCGTTCACATGAGTTAGTTGGTCGTTCACATGAGTTAGTTGGTCGTTCACATGAGTTAGGTGGTCGTTCACATGAGTTAGGTGGTCGTTCACATGAGTTATGTGGTCGTTCACATGAGTTAGTTGGTCGTTCACATGAGTTAGTTGGTCGTTCACATGAGTTAGGTGGTCGTTCACACGAGTTAGGTGGTCGTTCACACGAGTTAGGTGTTACACTGGCGATACACAGCTGTTGGTCGTGGTGACTTAAGGTAATAGAGTTTTGTATTGGGCAGGATTTGGTGGATGTTTTAAACTGAGCCGGTGTAAGAGGGCAGATTAAACGCATGACCAGAATAAACCCGTGGCTATTCTGGTAAGGGGTTAAATTTGGTCTGTTACAGCAGTGCTACTCAAAGTGGTGGTCCGCGGACCGGTGCAGGTCCGCGTACCATCAGCTGCCAGGTCCGAAGAAATTATCAAGAAAGGAAAGAAAAATATGATTATAATCGTCCATATGCAACAATTAATATTAATCCTAAAAATATGTCAATTTTTCAACAATAAGCACCTGCAATAAAAAAATTAAATAAAATGAATTATATTAATTTCAATAATTATTAATTAATGTTAGTTCTGTGTGTGTGTGGGGGTGGGTTGGTGTGTGTGTGTGTGTTTATGTGTATATGTGTGTGTTTGTTGTGTTGTGTGTGTGGTGTGTGTGTGTGTGTGTGTGATGTGTGTGTCGTGTGTATGTGTGTGTTATAATTTCAAAAAGATTCGGGTTTTCAACTGGCCCAAAAATTCAAAATAGATCTTTAAGATTTCTTACATCAGCATTCAGAACTTGCCATCTGCTGATGTAAAGAAACAAAACATTCTACTGAAAATAAGTAACTATATTTAAATGAACCTATTAATAATTTATATTTATTTCAATGAATTATTTAGTAAAGTTAAGTGAATATTATAAATATCTTGGAGCCATTATATATAGTGATGATACCTGTGAAGCTGAAATTCGATCTAGAATTGGGCCGGCAATGGCAGCAATGACGAAGTTAACCAAAATATGGAACAGCAAAAACATTAGCCTGCCAACAAAGCTCAGGCTTTACAGAGCTCTCATTAAAACCATTTTCCTTTACGGATATCAGACCTCGACACTAATGGCAGCCACTGAAAGCAAGCTGCAGGCATTGGAAAAAAAATGCATGCGGAAAATTCTCCAGATCTCCTATTTAGAACACAAAACAATGAATATGTCTGGGACAGAATAAACTCTATTGCGGGTCATCAAGAAACCATCATAACAACAATTAAGAGACGTAAGATGGCATTGTTAGGTCATGCACTGTGACATGATATATACCATGACAAAAAGTATCCTTCAAGCCATTGTAGAAGGGGGCCGGCGAAGAAGTCGACAGCGGGAAAAGCTAGCTGGACAACATAAAGGAATGGACAGGGTTGGAATTGCATGAATTATTGGCCGCCGCTCAAAATAGGCATATGTGGAGATCGTTATCTGTTGGTGTGTCCATGCGCTCCCCCAACGACCGCAACTGTCACGGGACTGATGATGATGATATATATTTAGTTTTTAAAAAATAACAATAATAATAATATTTAGTTTCGACCCCAAATTTTAGTGATTAGTTCGCTTTAATCTACTCCAAAAAAGCAGGAAAAAATAATAGCACAGAATTATTATAGATATCTCCCCCCTCCCCCCCCCCAAACTCAAACAATAATTGTGAGTTGTAAAATGTAATCATTAAATTTTTAATTTTTAAAAAAAACTTCAAAAATAATAATAGAGAGAATGAAGTTGATATTTGATACTGAGAAATTTTATTAAATTAAACCCAATTTATATATTGAAAAGAGGGGACCAATGGATGTGTTTATAAAGCGAAGACACATGAATGCTGAACATCCAACACAGTCTGATACTTCTTCCCCATAAGATGATGGAAACATAAATGAAACCGAAGTTTGAGAAGCACTGTATTAGAGGATCAAAATCTTTTAGCTGACAATTTTCTGCATTACAAAAACATGGGTCACAGAATTGAATTTATAAAGTGTTACCGACAAAATGTTTTCAAAGCTCATGTTTCATTTCATGCAAAAGACATCAACAACTCACTAATCAACAACTCACTAATCAACAACTCACTAATTGGTTCTGGGAACACCACTCAAACTCATAATTTTATATTTCAGCTTCTGTGTCCCTGGAAACTTGATTTTGGTAACATATAAAGACTGCTTTGATAGTTCTATTAGTGACTAATTGTGTTTTTTTTTCTGATTTTCTAAATGTTAGTTTATATTTTCTTGATGTGGTTATATTAGTAATGTCTGTAGGTGTATTTTAGTATTGCACGAGTGACTATAGTTGTATTCTACCGTTTCATGAGTGAGTGAGTGTGCGTGTGTGTTTGTTTTGCTGTAGGTAGAAAGAGCGTCGTTCCGGTTAATTCAATTGTTTCCATGGTTACCATTTTGAATGTTTGACTTGTTTTGAATACGTTTACCTCATATTAGCACATAAGATCTGGCTCCCGAACTTTTGTCTCCTCTACGTTTATATAGCAAACACACACACACAAGACAATCCTCTCTTAAACTCATCTTTCCGTACTCTCCACTAATCACAAAAGCCCCCCCCCACCCCACCCTACCCCTCTGGTTCTCACTCTTCCAATGTCTTTAATCCACAGTTCATCCATTGCTCACATTGTGTTGACACTTCCTGCTCCACAATAACGTGACGTATAAACATTGGACGTTGCACACGTCAATAATGAAACGGTCAAACTTATTTAACTTTAATTTGCCTCAGGCACATTCTAGGTACATGTGCACGCCTACGACTTTCAACCAACTTTCTTATTGATGGAATTCCCTTTGAATTAAACTGACAGTAATTTAATTATTTTAAAAAAAAAGATTGTTTAAAGTAATTGGAAAAGAGGGTCACTGAAAAACGTTGCAAATACAAATTCTTTGGATATTTCCTTTCTTTGGAGACTTGGTATTCATAACTAACACTTTCATGAGTACCTTATTTTGCTACATGATTAATTTCATACACATACAACTGTCACAATCTCATATTGTCCTAATGTAATTTTGTGTTAATGGCCAAGTGAGTAGGCTAGGGGTGATTAGATGTGGTTAGATGTGGCGAAGATGTGTTTAGAGGTGGGTAGATGTGGTTAGAAATGGTACATGTAGTTAGATGTGGTTTGGTGTTGTTAGATGTGGTTAGATTTGGTTAGATATGGTTAGATGTGGTTAGAAATGGTTAGAAATGGTACCTGTAGTTAGATGTAGTTAGATGTGGTTAGAAATTTTACATTTAGTTAGATGTGGTTAGATGTGGTACATGTAGTTAAATGTGGTTAGATGTGGAACATGTAGTTAAATGTGGATCGTTGTGGTTAGATGTGGTACATGTACCTAGAGATGGGTAGGTGTATTTAATCCAACAGAATGTGATGGTCATTTTTGAAACAGGTGATTTAAGTAAAAAAATCAAGTTTTCTTCATGTATTTATCTTTGAATTTAAATTTAAGACTCACACAATTTCTTTCTCGACTTATAAAATTCCAAAGAGATATTATAAAAAATATGTTACCTCGCTAACGATGTAATAATACCTCAAGTAACGACATGATACGAAAGCTGATTTATTTAAACTTTAAGGCTTGAGACAGTTCCTACATTTCTATCACTTGGCCTTAGGCTATGGTGTCCAATTTTCCACAGATTATTATTGGTTGCTTTAATGATCCCATACGTTTGTTATGCCAAGATTGTCGCAACAGAAATGAGACAGTACAGATATTAAATCGTTGGTACATGTTGTCATTTCATCGTAGCCTAGTAGTTTTGTTCAATGAGAAATTTATGACTGTTTGTAATAATGACCGTTTGACCACAAGAATCAACACATAGGGACGGGGGTAAAGGGGCGCGGAGGGATGGAGAAACCCCAAAATTAACTAGAGAGGGAAGCTTTGGAAAATTAACATAACACACACACACAAAATAACCCTTTTTTAAAATCCCTTATAATACTTATATTAACTTCGAAATCTTGTCTGTCGTTCGTCGTCGGGCAGGCAGGCGGGCGGGCGGAAAAACATAAGTAAAAAATAACACACTTCCCGTAATGCTATCGAGATGAAATTTTGCACATAGACTCGTGTCACCTAACAATACCTAAGAATGCATATGCATCGTATCAAAATTTCAGATCGATCGAACGTACCGTAATTAAATTAATGCATTTTTAGTTTATCTCTATATAAGTATTATAACATATGTAATTCAATTTCAGTTTGTTATTGTTTTTCTTCCACGTGCCAGTTGAGTTCACGCGTTGACGCCACCCATCGATGTCCACACCCCCTCCCGTCCCTTCCTCCGGTTTTAAAGCCAAGGGATATCAGTTGGTGTCAGTCTGTAAATGTTTGTCGCGTTTGAACATAATCAATACTTTTAGTTATGTCTCATATATAAGGGATTTATAGTCAACAACTTTGTTTTTACGGAGTTGTTTATTTCAGACCATGATGGTCCGGAAAAAAGTGAAGTGGCGTTCACAAGTTTTCTTGAGCCATGGCTCGAAGCCGTGACTCTCTATAGCTTCGGTACGACAGCCCAGCGCGCTACCGCTAGACCACCGCACCCCTAACATAAAATTGAGAATTAAGGTTCGTTCAATTTTCTTGTAATGACTGGTGAGGTTTCATGTTAAACGCTTGGCAGAAATCATTTTGTAATATATAAAAAAATGAATAACTCAACAAAAATAATTATTACAGCGAATTTAAAAATAGAAAAGACACTCAAGAGACTTACAGAAGTCATTTTAATTTTAGATTTTAAATTCTATTAACAAACGGTGATTCCGTGAGGTGGGGTAAATGTGCACAAATGACATTTGACATTTGTTAAAAACCCAGACCCACTCAAATGTTCAAGACGAGCCCACGGGGGTACGCAACCGATATCAAAGTTCTGGAAATACATATTTTAAGTAGATCAGAATAAAGTACATCCGCAGACACTTCATCTCTACTCCATGAGTTCATCTCCAGACACTTCATCTCACGTTTATAAGGCGTCAGGTATTGGGTTTTCCCCAAGAGCCAATTTAATCAAACGCTTCATCTCAAAAATGCCGTTTTGTTGGTATTCACTTGAAAACCTATTTCATCATTGCACCTGCGATTGAGTGGAATAAAAATCACACGATCTGAACACACTGAACGTGTTATCTGTGGTGACCTTCAACTTGCTGAATTGTTGCAGACCCTTAAAAAAATTAGGATATGGAAGGTAAAACCGAATCAATGAAATATTTAGATAAAATAAGAAATTATGTATCAAGTGACATATGAAAAGGATTTACAGAGAGTTGTATCCCAATTCCTGAATGGTAAATTTTTTATCAAGTTAGGGGCCGTCCATAAAGTACGTCACGCTCCAGAGGGGGGAGGAGGGGGTGTAAGAAAGTGTGACAGTTTGTGACAGGGGGAGGGGGGTTCGGCCATGTGTGACGTCACGATGTTTTATATTAAATTTTAATAATTTTGTTAATAAAAACAAGATTTTTGTTCAAAAGTGTGGCGTACTCTAGGTAGGGGGGGGGTCCGAGATTTGTGACAGTTTGTGATAGGGGTGGGGGGGGGTAAAAATGTTCAAAAATAGCGTAACGTACTTTATGGACGGCCCCTTAATTGCATGACATCGACTTCAATATTGTAGTGGATACTTCATGTTGTTACTGCGATTTTATTAGAATACAATTTTTATATACTAATTAAACCAAACAAATCTTTGTATGCAGCAATATCTTTCGACCCTAAAAAATCATCACCATGTTTCTAAAAAAAAATTAATTTGCTGTGATATGTTAAGCCAAAATTGAGTACCATTCTAAAATATCCCAGGTCAAAACTGAATAAAAGTAGGTTTATTATTTCGGCCATCTCCGCCACTACGTGAATGCTCGCTCGGGAGTTGGTGCTCTCAGCATGACCGATAAGAAAGTCTAAACGGTGCGCTTCTAGTTTTGTCGTCTATGATATGATTCCCCTTATCTCGCACAATCATCTCACTGGTTTGTTACTGCTGAGTGTTAGTGCCTCCAACTCGTACCGGTAGTGTGTTTAACGAATTTATGGTATAAACAAGTAGGCAAAGGCGGATCTCTTGATTGAATTGGTTTGCATAAATGACATATATACTTCGGAAATGGAAAGAAACAAATAAATGTATGGTTTTTTTTTATAAATATGACAAACATATTTAGACTCTTCTTACAAAGGAGTTTGGAATTGGATGAACAGATTTTTCTGCCCTTCTCCTCGTAATATGAACACTGACATCAGATGAGAATAAATGAGAAACTATCATGGAATCCCCATGTCAATGAAGTTATTAAAAAATCAAACAAAACCTTAGGCTTTATAAAAAGAAACTTTTACAAATGTAATAGAGATATAAAACTAAAATGCTACCTCACTTTGGTGAGACCTGTATTAGAATATGCATCTTCTGTATGGGACCCATCTACCAAAGAAAACATTGATAAACTAGAACAAATTCAAAAAGGAGCTGCCAGATTCATTACTGGAGAATATCCAAAACTGACAAAGGGGCACGGTGGTCAGTCAAGTGGCATGCGCGCTCGACTGGCGTACCGATTGTCACGGGTTCAAATCCTTGTTCCCGGGGCCTAGGGCGTCCTTGAGTACACCCAGCTCTGAATTGGTACCTAGTTAGGGAAATAAAGGGGGCTGGGTAATGCGTGGAACCCTTATAGCCGAGGCCTGTGAACGCTGCATCACTTGCCACCAGCCCGTCATGGGTTGTAATCATACATAAAGCAATTAATTATAATTTACAAATACAACACAAAGATAACTTAATACAATCCTCAGATAGTCATACGAATAAAAACACCTTTCTTATTCCGTATGTAAGAACAAACACATACTAATTTTCGTTCTTCCCGTCCGGAATTTGGGCGTGTAATGGGTTGCCTGAAGAAACCAGGAAAACCAACACATTATTAACATTTAAATCTCTAATAAAAATGCAGGACAAAAAAAACCATAGATAGGCGTAGGACGCAATAATATTTCATATGTTTATCACTAAAACAACCTTGACATTTAGATAGTGAGACAACGTATTTTTACTTCGTCACAATTAAAACACTACTACAAATTAAAATAACGCCTAAATCAACAACCAGTAAAAACAAAGCTTTTCACTATAAATCCTTTATATATGAGACATAACTAAAAATATTGAATATGTTCAATATAATTGGCACCGCGAGACTGAACGTGACTGAACGCCTTGCTGTAAAGCACGGGGATGTGGTCATCGACGGCTGGAGTGAACTCCAGTGACATGTGGATGTCAACAATAGCAGCGGGCTACACAGAGTAACATAGAGATAAACTAAAAATGCATTAATTTAATTACGGTACATTCGATCGATCTAAAATGTTGATACAATGCATTGTTAGGTGGCCCGAGTCTATGTGCAAAATTGCAGCTCGATAGCATTACGGGAAAAGGGTCATTTTTTACTTGTGTTTTTCTGCCCCCAACCAAGACAGACAGACAGAGACGGCGGTGAAGTTAATATATGGAATTTAAAAAATCGTTAAAATTGTCACATCCTGAACTGGATTAAACGTTTTGATGCTGTAACTTCTCTTGGTTTGGGGAAATGAACGTGGATGTCTAGACGCGTGTCAGCCAAGTGAGCAAACTGTTACCAAAGTGAACTAAAAGCCATCATCTTAAATTAACCAATTTCGAGGACTGAAAGAACCCTAATGGGTTTTTAATTATTATAGAAACCTGCCACGATAATTCTAGTCATCTATAAACAGTTAAAAGACAGTGATCGGTTATCTAATAAATTTCCCACATTTTTTTACAATGAATCTTACCCGCACTTTTGGTTTTGTGGAAACCATAGATTGTTAGCAGACGACACCCGGGGCTGATAATTAAAATAGGCGTTCAAGACGAGGCTAATTGAATAGCATGGATGTAAGACACAGCTATGGGATTTTAATAGGTTTATTATTCAACTTCATTTAACTCCCTTTGTGACATGGAAGACTAAGCCCGTGAGGCTTTGCGAATTCTAATATGTTTGTGTGTGTGCAGTATGTGTGTGGGGGGATAGGGGTTCGTGAGTAGTGTTTGTATGTGGGGTAGGGGTTCGTGGGTAGTGTATTTGTGTGTGTAGGGTTTCGTGGGTTATAAGTGTGTGTGGGTAGGGTTTTGTGGGTAGTATGTGTGTGTGGGTAAGGGTTCGTGGGTAGTATATGTGTGTGGGTAGGGGTTCGTGGGTAATATGTGTGTGGAGGGGTAGACACAGGCCGAGTGGATGGTGAGGGTACATTTTGATAGAACTTAGTTCACGGAGACAATCGTTTCCTAGAAACAAGTAAACTAACGAGCCAAACCATGTTAGAAAATGATATGTTTTTTCCCCCGAAACATTTTTACGAAAAGTATCTCGGTAAAAATAATTTATATGGTTGGAAAACTGTTAGTCAGAATATATGCAACTCATCGCATCAATCAACTTGATTTTTTTTAAAAACTTGATTTTCCTAATTAAGTCTAGTTAAAGCCGTCAGTTGCGCCTTAAAATTTGTCAAATACAATGCCGAACGCTATTGCTTGTCATACATAGTTCGAGGAAACAAAACGCCACAAACCTGAGAATCAAACCCGTTTCCATCGACTCGGCAATGAAACATCACAACACCTAGCAAGAAATGTGAAATGTGGTTTTCCCGTTAATATTTTAAAAGCCATCATAACGCTCCAAACAATGGCCTGCATCTCATATTTAACCAATCAAGCAGTACACCCCTAAACCCGAACCAATCAAGATTTTAGAAAGGAGTTAAACAGTTTCAGGGGGGGGGTTTCAATCAAAGGTTATGACCCCTTCCAAGGACAAAGGGCCAATCCGAATGGGTCATCTACAATCACCGGGAACATGGATTTCTGATGGTTGTAGGACCTGCTACGCCGCTCTGTTCATGACGACAGAATAGCGTCCATTGTGGCTTGTGAAGTTGGTGAAATAACAAGATCATAAGCTGACAAGAATGAAAATGTTTCACCTTCTGTTGCCAGATCATTGACAAATGTTGTCGTGTTTAAAGTAGGCTTGAAAATCGCACAAAAATTGGTGGATCTATATTTTGTGTTATACATTTTTATTATTTTTTTTCCTGTACCTCAAAGAAATCATTAATAAACTAGAACAAAGTCTGAGAAGAGCAGTAAGATTCATTACTGGTGAATATTCACAATTTACAATAGTAGCACTATTAGTTAAATCCCTAAACATAGAAATTCTAGAGGCTAGAAGAATAAAGAGAAAAGTAGTAATTATACATACATAAGGCAATTAACTCTTAAGATGGAAATACAAAACAAAGGTCCAATAGTAATACAACCCTTAATTTTGCAAGACCATAGACATTCAAATCCACTTCCTTTTTCCATCTGGTATTCGGGTCTGGAATGGTTTGTCAGAATAAACCAGGAAAACATGACCAAAATACGCATGCAGGCAATGTTTCCTTTGAAGTTCGCAGGTGCTTGTGCACAGCAGTCAGCATTGATTTAATATATATTTTTTTTATAAGTGCAAAATTCTACAGCCCACAAACAGGGATATTATATTTTCCATTTCGAAATTTGGTCAGCGGTAATTTTTAATCTTTAGTAGACGTCGCACTGACTTACGCTGCCACGCAGATTAAAGGGAACATTATCTGCAAGCGAGAGAGTAGAGAGATCTGAAATTTAAAAAAAAATAATCGGTGTGTCAAGTGAAAGGAGGTCAACAAGGCTTGGAATACCGACACATAAGGTGGGACAAGGTGATACGGTTTATGTGCATACAAAATGTAGTGAAGTTATTTTGAATGTAAATACTAAATCTATTGTTTTAAAAATTTTATTTTCAACCTTTGATATTTATTTTTGGTACATATGAACTTTTCTTTAACACTAAGAAATATTTTGTTCCCCCCATTTTGTGTTAAGTGACTTTTACTGTATAACACAAATTTATCTCTATCTCAAATCCTAATATTTTCATCCAGTCCATGTTTACATCCATAGCAAAGACGGTGATACAAGGAGGAATCAGTCAAGTTCTATTACCGGGATTATCCAATACAGTCTTTTCCCTTTACGTGCACATACTAATACACACACACACACATAAGTATCTGGACGTGAAAGAGGGCCGTTACTGGTTGTCTCTCCCTGCAGGTTTATCAATTACCTGCCCTTTGATCATTCTGTTGATTCGCTTGGTCAACTCTGCCGACAGCTGGCAACAGATGTTGGTCCTGATCCACAGGTAAACATCAACTCGGGCGCGTGTCGACTCAAGAGAGGGAAACCTTATTTTATAATTTACAAAACAGGTCATCAGTGGCACAAGAAAAGGGAGGAAGAAGGGAAAGCATGAAGTTTAATGAGTGGTCAATCCCTGACTACGGCTACGGTAGTGAGCAGTCCAGCCTTGGCGGCACATATTAAGGGGAATTCAAGTAAGCGCTTTAATCCTGACAGCACACTTTCCAATCATTGTGGTGAGCGGTCTAGTTCTGGCGGCACACTTTCCAATCATTGTGGTGAGTGGTCTAGTTCTGGCGGCACACTTTCCAATCATTGTGGTGAGCGGTCTAGTTCTGGCGGCACACTTTCCAATCATTGTGGTGAGCGGTCTAGTTCTGGCGGCACAATTTCCAATCATTGTGGTGAGCGGTCTAGTTCTGGCGGCACAATTTCCAATCATTGTGGTGAGCGGTCTAGTTCTGGCGGCACACTTTCCAATCATTGTGGTGAGCGGTCTAGTTCTGGCGGCACAATTTCCAATCATTGTGGTGAGCGGTCTAGTTCTGGCGGCACACTTTCCAATCATTGTGGTGAGCGGTCTAGTTCTGGCGGCACAATTTCCAATCATTGTGGTGAGCGGTCTAGTTCTGGCGGAACAATTTCCAATCATTGTGGTGAGCGGTCTAGTTCTGGCGGCACAATTTCCAATCATTGTGGTGAGCGGTCTAGTTCTGGCGGCACACTTTCCAATCATTGTGGTGAGCGGTCTAGTTCTGGCGGCACACTTTCCAATCATTGTGGTGAGCGGTCTAGTTCTGGCGGCACACTTTCCAATCATTGTGGTGAGCGGTCTAGTTCTGGCGGCACACTTTCCAATCATTGTGGTGAGCGGTCTAGTTCTGGCGGCACACTTTCCAATCATTGTGGTGAGCGGTCTAGTTCTGGCGGCACACTTTCCAATCATTGTGGTGAGCGGTCTAGTTCTGGCGGCACAATTTCAGGGCCACTGCGTAGTGTATTTCATAGTTTAAAAAAGGGGCGGGGTAAACATCTTCGCCTCACTAAAGTAGAACTAACCACACTCTTACTCTTACGCCGAGCGAGCACTGACATTAATCATAAGACTATCCCTAACCCTAGCATTAGGTCATGCACAGCACACGATGAAGGCAATGACCTCTCTTTTGTCTATTGACCTCTGCTGACCTCTAAGGTTTTAAGTCTAAGTGGATTCTCAAGACAAGTTCCAGATGTTCATGATAAGAATTTCAGTCCTTCGAAATACAATAAAATCATATAACAAAGTAGATATCTGCACTACCGAGAGAGATATTGCTTCCAGATTGTATGAGGTCGCAACGCAAGATTCTGTTACTTTAACTGGAAACATCCAGGGTCGTCCTAAGTTTACGGACCAAATCTGAGAGGATCGAAGGTTTAAATCCTGCTGACCTGTGGTGTGACGGGTGACCCCAGTCGTGTGATCTGGTTTCGGAGTCAACACGATGTACCTTCACAACGTCACGCATCAGTTGACTGGAAACGACGCCCGCTATTCCCGGACTCATCGTATCGCTCACCCAAATTCTGATCATAGTAGATAATTAAGACTTTAAGTGCACGCAGTAATGACTTTTAGTAAATGATCGCTTTAGAAACATGTTATGTATAATATTGGATTACTCAACTCTTTAATTCCATGTCTTTTTGGTTTTTTTAACGTACTTTCCAAACTCTTTGATTATGGTTGGTAGATACCCCGCCTTCCATCCCCACCCAGACTTACCCTGCTCTCAGTAGCCGTGCTTATACATTATCTTAGTTGCTAATTACCACTAGTTACCACTAGTCACCGCAAAAATGTGAATCATTACCCGTCTTCTCCGGGCGTCTAGTGATTCATTTAATTTTAAAGCTAATAACAGACTTAAAAAATAATCAATGACAGATATTTTCTTGATCGATGATATCCTGTCATTCCCGTCCATAAATGATATGTAATTGAAGGTATCTGAGTTTTTTGTTCGGAAATGAATGTCTGTTTTCTGTGTTCAGTCAATGTCTGTTCTGTGTTAAATTAATGAGTCATTAAATGAGGATTGCGTGTGTACTTGCTAACCGTATATATCATTATGTGTAACAGCTTTATAACAAAAAATGTTCTGATATTATTTTTTTGCCTGGTGGTAATCGAATACTTTATTTAAAAGTACGGGGTTTTCGAACGCGAAGATATAAAACAGTGAGTTTCTTTGTATTTATGAAAGCAAGGACAGATAATTCGTAACATTTATTTTGTGTAAAACAGTCGTGCTTTAAATTACTGGTAGTGTTTGTAAGGTAATATGTCAACAAAGTCAAGTTAAAAATGTTCTGTTGTGACCCATAAACAGATGTAAAGATAATTAAGGCATCAGACGATGATTTATCTACTTACAAACATATTTTTCCGTTTAGAATAGTGTCTTGTTTGTTTAAATATGTGTTTATGTTGTTTAAAGAAATAAAGAGGCTGTTTATAGTATGTATGGGTTCTTTAGAGAGATGCATTCATTGTTTAAGGAAATGTATAGGCTGTTTAGAGAATTTTGTTTTCCAGTCACTTGGCACTGTATCTCAGTTCAAGTCAATGTTTTAAATTTAAGGACAAACGTAAAGATATTCAGTCGCAAACCCGATGGATAGTTGGTCAAATTGTAAATTATTATCACCCAGAAGGCATGGCCGTACGCCGTTTCGTACGTTCGAACGAACCCCCTTTTGCGAATGTGTGCCCTTTTTTTTGTGTAAAAAATATATATCTTGACATTATTGAGAGATTTAGGGATCCCACTACAGAATGTGAGGGGCCAGTGTAATGATGGGGTTCTGCATCTATGTCGGGCGCTGTCTCAGGAGTTCAATCGTATATTCTGTGGGAGGCCCCTTTGGTGGTATACACATACTGCAGCTTTTATGCTTTAAACCTAGTGATCATCTTATAATTTTTTTTGTAAAAACGGTTGATCACACACGAAAACAATACACTTACAGGCCGAGTGCTTAACACAAAATAATATATCAGGGCGGATATCAAGTGCCGGCTCACTAATGAATTTCCAGGATAAAGAGAGTTTCCCTTTCTGCGTCACTCGTTATGCGAATCTTCGCTCGTTAATGGAGCAACTTTTTCCATAAAATGTTGCTCGTTATGCGAAAATATCGTTATGAGAGGTGCTCATTTTGAGAGGTTTGTCTTCGCGACAAGTTTGCGAACTCCCCTTTAATAAGTCTGGGCACTGCCTTCTAGGATGCAATTCATTTATGCCACTAGCGAGTACGTACTGACTTTAAGCAGAAGGCATCCATTTTGTCAGTCCGGAGCCAACATTTAAAAACCTAACCCCATGATCTGCCGAAAATGTGTATTCACAACTTAAAATTAAAACATAACTGTCATAAAGTAAAACATGTTTTCATGGGTTATCGCACATGTCTGAATGCTATCAATGACTGTACCTATGTCTTTCTTTATCTTCACTTATGTAATGAAACATGTTTCAATTTCGGGTGTACCAGTTTTCGGCTTCGGCTTCGGCTCCGGCATAGCCATAATCCGTCCATTTTTACAAATCCGGCTCTGGCAGGATTTCACTTAATAAATCCGGCAAAATCCGGCTGGCCGGTAGAGCCATAATTTATATATATTCATTATGGCTCCGGTTCCGGCAAATCCGGAATCTGTCCATTTTTACAAATTTGGCTCCGGCCGGATTTCACTTCATAAATCCTGTCAAATCCGGCTCTGGATGGATTTCATAAATTTTGAATCCGGTACTTCCCAACGTAAAATGTTGGCTGTTTAAAATTGCGCCTTCTGGGTGTCTAAGTTTGGACACCTTGGCTTAACACATGAACCTCAGATGTCGGGATTGTTCACAGTTATTGTCCATTCTTTCATAAACTAAGCCTCCTGACTCTCGGAACTTCCTGTTACATGACCAAACGATGTCATAAACAACAACATTTATGTAAACAAACAAAAAAGAACACATTTTCATGAGTTCCTGTTAGAGATTTGTACCTCTCAAATTCAGCTTCATACAATCAAACGATAGCTAGTTATGCTATATTAATACATTCATATTTTATTTATCCATGAAACATTTTCTTTCAGTGAGAGTTACTACAAGAAGTTTGAAACAACCGGTGTTTGAAAAAAATAACGAGATTTGGTTGGTGGTTAACGATAACCTGTACAGGAGGAACAATGTGTGAAACAAAGGAAGGAGTCCCCATTAAGACAATCGTAATGCTTCTGTGTATAGGAATTCTCACAATCTGCCTCCTACACAATCAAGTCGGTTATCACATTCACTTCAAAGGTGAGGCTGGGGCGTGGCATTAGACACAAGACCAAAGGGTGAACTTTTTGGGGGATTTCAATTTCCATTTGGTCATGAAATGTGTAGACGTTAAAATTAAAACATTAATGGTCACGTCTACACATTTAATGACCAAATGACCACGATCTAATCCTTTTTTAATTGAGGAGTTTAATTTGTTTTTAAAAAATGTTGTTTTAGAAATAAAAATACAAACCCAACCTTAAAAAGAAACAAAATAATTCCAAAGTTAAAAACAAAAGAAATATTTTGATTTCAGTAATTAAATAATTGCACAAAAACAGTGAGGTAAATGCACTCAAACAGTGAGGTAAATGCACTCAAACAGTGAGGTAAATGCACCAAAACAATGAGGAAGGTAACGTGAAACTCGAGGCGGGAACATAGGTTTACGCATCTTCTGAACGCAAGAGTTTTACATCAGTCGGGTAATGTCAGCTAGAGGAAAGGGGTACGCGGATCAATCGCGAATTTCATAGGAATTCATTTTATAAACTGTAAAACTAACTTATGGTTTACAGATAACTTCACAATTGTAATTGGTATTCATTCTACAAAGACTAAAACTAACTTATGGTTTAAAGATAACTTCACAATTTTAATTGGTATTCATTCTACAAAGACTAAAACTAACTTACCTTCTTGTTGATAAACTACATAGTTTTGTATTGGTACTCGTTCAATAAACTCTAACAATCACGTGTGTCTGGTATGAGAAGATGGCTCGGTTGTGCATATTTTTAATAAATTTCCAGCTTATCCCAAAACACAAATCGTCGGGATGCTCTAAGGACCTAAGAAAAAACAACTGTTCACCATTCAAAGATTGAAACTGACAACAAAATAAGTCCTTCTTACAGTGACACGAACTCTAAGTTACTTTGTATTGTGTTGTCCCATGTACACTTGGGTGAAGACAGTGACAATAGAGAGTAGTCCCTGTGAAACGCTTGTAAGACTAGTGGACGATTCATGAGCAGAATACAGATAAGACTTTTTGTGACGGGATTTTTGTCTTTGACATTGGTGAATAAAGGTCGACATTTTCTCGTGTTTAGATAATCGGAGCGGAGATCACAGATTAAAGAAAAAAACACTGTGCATCTCAACAAAGTCGGCCAAGCTAATTTTTTCTCTTTGATTAAAGTTAATCACAGATTCATTGATGATTCTTCCCAATCAAAGAATGACTTTGATTATTTCGCCTTTTTTTCGTGTGATCAAATATATTCGTTTTAACTAATTTTTGAAATTTTTGACTGTTTGTGACGTCAAGGAACGTTTCTTTTATGTCCTTTCCCTTCATCATCAGAATAAAATAATTACAGTGAACATTTTAGCCTATTACTTGGCAACTAACAGTTAAGTGTAAACAATGTTTATTTTGAATTCTGAAAACTGTTATTTAATCAGAAGAGAACATATAGACAAGTGACAACAAACAACTCTAGGGCATAATTGCTTGGAAAAAGGAATTTAAAATTATTTTATAATTTTAAAAAGGATGACAAGATTTTTTTAATTCTTTGCAGTTTAATACTTTTAAAAATTTCTTCAGAAATTTTACTATTACCTGTGGTTGAATGGGAAAAACGCTATTAAAATCGGCTGAATTTATTTATGTTTACTGTAATAACATTATTGGGTCTTAGGTAAATATAAAATAATTTCCTTTTAGACATTTTATCATCATTGACGTTAATAAACAAGCCCGTTGACTTGTGCGTAAAAGTCATCTACAAAGAATATCATTAAATCTAACATTTCAGTTCAAAGAAATATTTTCTCTCCACAGTTGTTATCACAATGAAAATTCAACTTTTGTTAATTGCCAAGTAAAGACTGTTGCACAAAAATTGTTCTTTTAGATGGTCTTACTCTCAAAGAGAATAAAACAATTTTGAAAATAAAACGATTGGATAATATCGGGCGGATCAATTTCCCAGCATACATTGTTGTCCCGAGGTCTATAATAGTCTCCAGCAGTTAAAAATAAGAAGTCCTCTAGCGATGGACCCGGTGGTTAGTACAGCAGTTCTCAACACCTTCAACACCGTGGCCTACTTCTTTGTGAGACCCGCAATCATTCTCTTCGGCATCCTGAGCAGCGGCGTCAGCGTGAGGGTCTTCCACCTCATGGGACTCCGAGACAGCGTCGGGATCTCATTCTTTGCGCTCAGTCTCTTCGACCTGGGTTACCTCATGGTGTCCGCCGTTGGTGCCGGCTGTTTAATCCTGCAGCTCAGCTCTCCGGACTACGCCAAGACGCTGGCGTTTGACCCCACCGGCGTCAACTCTTATTCCTACTGGTGCTCCAACATCTTCTACTACTCGTCCCTCATGACCACGGCGTACATTGCCGTGGTCAGGTGCTGCTGTGTGGCCATCCCATTCAGATTTAAAAACGTCTTCACCGCGAGGAGGACCGTGGTGGCCTGTGTGGTCATCTTCCTGTCGGCCTGCTGCCTGCACGTTCCCTTGCTGGTTACTCAGTATGTGGTCAGCTCACGTGACCCGCAGACAAACATGACCAGATATGTCGTTGTCCCGGCTGCCAACAGAAACGATGTGATTGCTTTCAACGACATCGCCAACAGGAATGTCCTCTCTTGGCTCACCATGACCATCATATTCGTGTCGTTCACTCTGCTGACCGCAAAGCTCAAGTCTGCTTCTAAATTTCGCCAGACGGTGATTGGTCAAATGAATGTTTCGGAGGGAAAAAACTCTACCCCGAGAAGCCATATGTTTCCGACGGATGATGTTAGTGGGTATGTGAGAAGTCGAGACCACGACAGTTCACAAAACGTTTCAAGTGACCATGGTCAAGAGGTCATCAAAAATCGGGTGGCATTCAATGATTACAATAAACCCTCGCCGAGTTCACCAGTGCGTGAGCGCGAGATCGGCACGAGAAAGCTGAAAGCCGCCAGATATCAAAGAGATAGCACAAAAGACATTCAAATCATTAAGTCTGTTGCCCTCATATCCGCTCTCTTCCTGGTCCTCGCCTTGCCCTTTATGATATACTCCCTAGTCAGACGGCTGTTTCCCGCCTTTAACAGCGGTGAAATATACAGCAACCTCTACTCTCTGATAACATCCAGCAGCGCCATCTGTGCATACGTCAACTCCTCAGTCAACATCTTCATCTTCTACAGCTGCAACAACAAGTTCAGGAACACGACGCGCCATCTGATAGGCCAGCTTGTTAGACATGGAAATTGTAGGCGGTGTTACAAAAGACATTGAGGTTCCAAACTGAATTTATTTTATAGATCACGACTTGGTAACAATTTATTTTTAATACAACCAATAAATTAAAAAATTATGTAAAAATCAATAAATGTATGTCATGTTTTAGTGGACGTGTTTGAAAGTTTGCAGCGGAAGCTGGGGGAAATTTCTACTTTCGTTTTTTGTGCTACAGGAAGTAGCCCTGAAAAATAACTTACGTATTTGAGCAGCCCATAAATTCCAACAATTTGAGAGAATTCAGACACGAAAAGAAGGAAATAAAAGAAATATGAGAGTAATAATTGAAGAGTGACTCACTTCCTCTCCAGTTTGTAGAGAATTCCGTCATCTTGGAGTTTCAGCAGCGCCATCGACAGCTTCTCGCCGTACGCGGCATTCTTCTGATGGGCGAACCCGTAACCTTTGAGGTCAAAGGGCGTGCCGATCTCCATCAAGTCGCAGTCGCTGCTTATCCGATACCTGATGGTGGGAGAGTCCCAGATAAAAGCGTATTTACCTTTCCGGACACGGCTGGGGATCAAAGAGGAAGAAAAATACACTACAAATAATTGGAGAAAGTGGGTAAAAAAATCAAGCTTGTACTTTAGAAGGAATGCCACATACACATAGTCTCTACTTAAACCAGTGGTGTCCATAGTCCGGACCGCGGGGCAAAACCGACCAGTGATGCAATTTTAACTGGGGCGCGGCATCATCTGAAATATTTAATTGACTGACGTATTATTTCTGTAACGACATTATATTTTTGAGAATTACTTGACCTTCAGAGTCTTAAAGACAAAACACGGGGAAAATATTTATTTGCTACCGTTTTTTCTGCTGTTAACGACATTAAACTAACATGGTAAAATATCTAGCATTATTACTGATAACGCCCCTGCCATGATTGGTGAGCCTATAGGACTAGCAATACTTGCCTATAACAAAGTCACCGAAGAGGGTGGTAAAGCTTTTAAACTTTACTGTATCATTCACGAACAAGTTCTTTGTGCCAAATGTCTAAGATGTGATCATGTCATTATGCCTGTGATAAACGCTATAAACTCTATTCGAACTAAAGCTCTGTTTCACCGCCAGTTTTAGCAGTTTCCTCTTGAAATCCACGGAGAGTACGGAGAATTTGTGATGGCAATAATATAAGATGGCTCAGTCGGGGGACAGCACTTCAGCGCTTCTAAGCATTTAAAAAAGAAATTTGCAATTCATGGAAGTTAAGGAACAACCAATTCCAAAAATATCTGGTACTGCTTGGCTGGCCCAATTCGCATATTTAGTTGATATGACAAGACATATAAACTTTATTAAAATAAATCTTCAAGGGAACAATGCAGTGGTAAGTGAATTATATTCACATATATCAAGACCTTTGTGAACAAGCTGCACCTTTTTCAAAGACAACTGACTCAAATGCAATCTAATAAAACACATTTCCACTCACTACAGGAAATCATGACAAGTTTTCCAGAAAAAAGCTTCAATGAGAGAATGCAGACGTGTGTAGCAGATATCACATGATCCCTGGCTGATGAATTTCAAATACGCTTTTCAGGACTTTGCAACTGTTGAAAAGGAAATCATGCTCTTTTTTTCTACACTTTTCTCTGTTGACCCTGATAATGCTCCAGGCTATCTGCAGCTGGAAGTCATTTGCAAAGTGATGCTGAATGTCGCAGCAGAAAACAATGGTTTTCTCTCATTGGCTTTTTACCGTCAGCTGGATTATGACAGATTCCAAGAAATTCCATTTGCTAAGAAATGCTCAGCTTGTTTGACTCAACATGTGTGAGTAAACATTCTCAGATATGAACTTTATCAAGAATCATGTGATGACGAGAATATGTGACTATCACCTGCGTGATATCATACGTATCAAACTAGTGGGATTGAGCCTGACCTTGCATATTTACCACTGATCTCAGTTTCACCCTTCACATTAAAATTTTGCAATAAAAAAACAAAGTATTTTATTTTTTGTTTATTATTTTAATCCGGACCCCCGAATATCTTCACTTCAAGGACTTTGACCCCCATGCAAAAAAGTTTGGACGCCACTGAGTTAAACCAATAAACGAAATGACATTTATGTGTAATATTAGTTTAGCCTTTTTGTTTTCCGTTAATATTGTTTGTGTCGATGTATAGTTATTATGTAAATGATTTATAAAATGAGCATGTTTTTAAATGTTAACATTGTGTTATATTTATAAAAAGTATTATTTATTTCTATAAAGGGTGGCATTTATCTGTTTCTCTGTTAAATCTCACGTTGAAACAATAATATATGATGGTCATGTTCTTTATTATTGTTCTTATTTATAAGTGTCTATATTTTAGAATCTGTCGATTTTAGCACTTCTAATGGGCCTGGTAAAAACATAAGTAATACTAATGGTAATGGCACTGGTTATAGTAATGGGAGCACTGGTAGTAACACTGGTAATAGCACGTTCAGTAGCACTGGTAGTAGCACTGGTAATAGCACTGGTAATAGTAATGGGAGCACTGGTAGTAGCACTGGTAATAGCACAGGAAGTAGCACTGGTAATAGCACTGGTAGTAGCACTGGTAATAGCACTGGCAGTAGCACTGGTAATAGCACTGGTAAGAGCACTGGCAGTAGCACTGGTAATAGCACTGGTAGTAACACTGGTAATAGCACTGGTAGTAACACTGGTAATAGCACTGGTAATAGCACTGGTAACACCACTGGTATTAGCACTGGTAATAGCACTAGTAATAGCACTGATAGTAGCACTGGAAGAAGCACTGGTAATAGCACTTGTAATAGCACTGGCAGTAGCACTGGTAATAGCACTGGTAGTAACACTGGTAATAGCACTGGTAGTAACACTGGTAATAGCACTGGTAATAGCACTGGTAACAGCACTGGTATTAGCACTGGTAATAGCACTAGTAATAGCACTGGTAGTAGCACTGGGAGAAGCACTGGAAGAAGCACTGGTAATAGCACTCGTAATAGCACTGGTAATAGCACTGGCAGTAGAACTGGTAATAGCACTGGTAATAGCACTGGTAATAGCACTAATAATAGCACTGGTAGTAGCACTGGTAGTAGCACTGGTAATAGCAATGGTAGTAGCACTGGTAATAGCACAGGAAGTAGCACTGGTAATAGCACTGGTAGTAGCACTGGTAATAGCACTAATAATAGCACTGGTAGTAGCACTGGTAATAGCACAGGAAGTAGCACTGGTAATAGCACTGCAGTCAGTGACACTAAGGACTAGCCGACGACTCACTACCATCCACCACCTCGTGCAACACCAGCCCTTCCCTTTTTGGTTACTTCCAGGCTCAGACCCGGGATATCCACACAAATACAAGCCCGGGACAAGCGTCCTGACAATAAATGTACTGATGATATTGTGTTGAAGACTAGTCAAAGGATAGACTTGTTTCATGAGTTAATGTGGTATAGACGTGATAAATGAGTTGTTGTTGTTGTTGTGGTATAGACGTGATAAATGATTTGTTGTTGTGGTATAGGCGTGATAAATGAGTTGTTGTTGTTGTGGTATAGACGTGATAAATGAGTTGTTGTTGTTGTGGTATAGACGTGATAAATGAGTTGTTGTTGTTGTGGTATAGACGTGATAAATGAGTTGTTGTTGTGGTATAGACGTGATAAATGAGTTGTTGTTGTTGTGGTATAGACGTGATAAATGAGTTGTTGTTGTTGTGGTATAAATGTGATAAATGAGTTGTTGATGTTATTGTATATACGTGATAAATGAGTTGTTGTTGTTGTGGTATAGACGTGATAAATGAGTTGTTGTTGTTGTGGTATAGACGTGATAAATGAGTTGTTGTGGTATAAATGTGATAAATGAGTTGTTGCTGTTGTTGTGGTATAAATGTGATAAATGAGTTGTTGATGTTGTGGTACAGACTATAAAGGAATTGTTGTGGTATAGACGTGATAAATGAGTGGCTGATGTTGTTGTATAGACGTGATAAATGAGTTGTTGATGTTGTGGTATAAATGTGATAAATGAGTTGTTGTTGTTGTGGTATAGACGTGATAAATGAGTTGTTGTTGTTGTGGTATAGACGTGATAAATGAGTTGTTGTGGTATAAATGTGATAAATGAGTTGTTGCTGTTGTTGTGGTATAAATGTGATAAATGAGTTGTTGATGTTGTGGTACAGACTATAAAGGAATTGTTGTGGTATAGACGTGATAAATGAGTGGCTGATGTTGTTGTATAGACGTGATAAATGAGTTGTTGATGTTGTGGTATAAATGTGATAAATGAGTTGTTGTTGTTGTTGTTGTTGTTAACTTACTCAAAGCCGACGTCCGTTGTTCTACTCATGGACTTGGGAGACAGTGACGACATGTAGGCCCACATGGTCTCGTAATGCCTCATCTTGGTGTGTCTGAAGAACATCTCTGTCTGAGATCCTTCCACCGTGCCATAATCAAATATGTTCTGTGTGTGAACACGTAGAAAAGTTAACTTCCGAATAGAGAACACACATACATACACAAACAAATTAATGAAATTTCTTTATCGCAACAAAGGCGTGTTTTCATCGTTTTTGGACACTCAGACATGTATAATGTGGTTGTTTTTCTTCACCTATCATTTTACAATAAATGGAATTTTAAAATAAAGATAAGGGTAGTGGTGGGGGATATAATGTAATACTTTCAACCCCCTGCACCATGGCTGTCTTAAAGATATAATTAAATCATCATTCGAACCAACGGGGTAGGACGTGATCTCAATAAACTTTTGTCTAGACGGTGATAGAAGGGCGATGTTTGTGGTGTCTGTTTTGTTGTTTCATTGAACATATTCCATTAATAAACATGTTGTAACTCATTATTCACATATTCCATTAATAAACATGTTGTAACTCATTATTCACCTTGTTAATTCCTTCTTATTGTTTGTCATGACCTAAAAAATATGTTTTGCTTTTTTGGTGTTATTTTCTTTTAATTTTAAATGATGGAATTGTTACAAATCTTGAGAATAAAAAAATAAAAACAGATGACCTTACCTTGGCATTTTAATACAATAGCAAACCGCACGGAATAAATTTTCCATATACATTTATATTAAATTTTATTAATTTATATTATTAATTTATATTTATATATTTATAATTATAGTAAGTAGGAAATCAGCATTTGTGAGTACCTGGGTGGCCAGATCTGAGGCGGTGTTTATTCCAACGTCACCATTTGTGATGGTGAGGAAAGCTGCCAGGTTGGCTGTGTAGATTGAGGAGAGGATGAGACAGAAGAACCACCAGGCAGACGACACGATCCTCGAAGAAATGGCGTGGGGGCTGTTAAAATTGTGGATAATAAATCAGAAACCTCGATTTGGAATAAAAAATATGTTGTATACACTACAATCAGAACCAAAACAACACTCCGTTGTGAAGCCGGGTAGTATCAGAATAATGACGTACCTCCCACTCAAACTGCCCCTAAGAAGTGTGCCCCAGATGTACTAATGACCTACCTGCCACTCAAACTGCCTTAACAGAAGTGTGCCCCAGATGTACTAATGACCTACCTGCCACTCAAACTGCCCCTAAGAAGTGTGCCCCAGATGTACTAATGACCTACCTGCCACTCAAACTGCCCCTAAGAAGTGTGCCCCAGATGTACCAGAAACTCTCCCGTAAGTTGTGCGTGTACTTGGCTTGCCTGTCCGAGTTGACCCGGCTCACGGCAAACAACATCAGACTCGTGCCAACGAACGCAACGAATATGGCCGACCAGACAATCTGCGGATGGTCAAAAGTCCGGTACATTTCTATCAACAGAACCAGGCTGATTCATAAACTGGACAGCACACAGACCAATTTTTTACACAACCTAAATTTAGAATAGTCGTTTGTCCTCAGGGAGATGACGTTTTGTGGATACTAAAGTCTTTTTCTGGACCCATTTGTGGACCCATTTGTGGACACATTTGTGGACCCATTTGTGGACCCATTTGTGGACCCATTTGTGGACCCATTTGTGGACCCATTTGTGGACACATTTGTGGACACATTTGTGGACACATATTCTGTTTATGTTACCTGTTTCCCTGGCGTTTTTTTTAATGTCCCCGAAGGTATGTGTCTAAGTCACGTGATAAATGCTGGGTTAAAAACTGAGCTTGTAGTTAGAAGGTAGTGATAAATTTGATTTTTTCACAAGTTTATTCTTTATGACTGTGGACAAAATGAATCTTTTACACGAAGCAGCCAAAATAGGTACACGAGAATTTCAACCTTATCCCGTATAACATAAAGACTGGGGTTTACTTTGATGGGCGGTGGTCTTCAACACGTACCAAATAATTTGACAATACACCAACTACTGCATGCCCCACATGCCCCCCCCCCTATTTCCATCAGAACCAAGTTTAAACGAA
The DNA here is from genome assembly GCA_944989445.1 of Ampullaceana balthica. Taxonomy (NCBI): domain Eukaryota; kingdom Metazoa; phylum Mollusca; class Gastropoda; family Lymnaeidae; genus Ampullaceana; species Ampullaceana balthica. Next base: position 625,040 of record CALYLW010000345.1, read on the forward strand.
ATAGTGGATTTACATAAAATTTTTAATATTAATTTCTTTACATTTTTTTTTAAATTTTAACTTGGGAATATTTCCCCTCCCCCTCCCCTTATTTAACAAACGCACACACAAACTGTTGGGCTTCACATACTTACATTTGATAACGGTGCCAGGAACTGGAAGACACCTATTCCCTGGTCCGGCCGCTTGACCACAACAGTGGTCCCTTTGGTCATAAACGGTTTTGTAAAGTCGACAACCTCGGCCCTCTCTGTGGCCATCTGGAACGGTGCCAGGGCCACGTCTGCCTTCTGGAACAGGAAACAAACGTGTGACGTCACACAGAGTCAAAACATTGTCTCGGTATGTGTCTAGTGGTGATTCTTTGTCTCGGTATGTGTCTAGTGGTGACCCTTTGTCTCGGTACGTGTCTAGTGGTGACCCTTTGTCTCGGTATGTGTCTATGGGTGACCCTTTGTCTCGGTATATGTCTAGTGGTGACCCTATGTCTCGGTGAAATGCCACATTTATAAAAATGTCCCTGTTGAGTTTGTCTTGATTGTTGTGTTGCAAATACCGCCTAAAATTTGTAATGTTTCTCATCAGTCGTGACGTTATATTGTTTGAGTAAAACGGTCAGTCCTTTAGTTTGTTTATGCTGGTTTATTATTTGTTTATAATGAATTTCGTCTAGCATATATATATATATATATATATTATATATATATATATATATATATATATATATATATATTATATATTTAAAGTTGCAAAGTAAGGGGGAAGGGTGCATATTGTTCCATAAATAATTATATATATGTTATTAAATAGGGTATGGGAAGGCCTGACAAGAATTAACAGAACAACGAATGATTCGGCCAAACTCCTTATTCAACGAACAAATAGACAAAAACAAATAAATTAACACAATGAAATGAAAACGTTCATATTTTGTTCATATTTTGTCCGTATATTGCCCCAGTGCGCCAAGGTACATGGGCGCCGAAATGAGGCTTACAACAGCAAGAAATAAGTGAACAAGGGTAAGATACTAATTAAAGGAAGGTGGAGCGCCAGTTTTATATAGTTTATCCCCAGCCGCAGAATATCCTAGCTCCGCCTCTAAATATTAAATATGAATGATATATTTGAAAGGAAAATATTTAAACATATGGTTGATATTGGTTAATATTGTTTTGTTATTAATTTTTTCCCTCCTACGTCCTTCTGTAACCATTATTTAAAGTGATTAAGGGATGTTACCAGTCGCTCGTACCAAACGTGCGCAACACCCCCATGTCCCAGGGCCTCATATCGCTTTACGTCAATTTACGTCCCCTCCCCCGCCAAATAATATAAGTAAACGCCCTCACAGGGTTTTTAAAAAGTTCTCTTCGCTTTACGCCCCTCCCCTTATCGAATGCACATACAAAAAGATTTTTTATTGTAACACACAATGTAATGGACCCGGATCTGATCTAGACAACAATATGGTACAACCATGGCAACCAGAGGCATAAACAGTAGAATTATGTCCCCCTGAATGCTCCGTACAGTTTTTATTGGCTAGTTTAAAAGCCAGGTGGCATTTATTGCTGTATAATCTAACTTCCCTTGACCAAGAAGACTCCGACAACTACAGTTCTTCATTTACTCTAAATTACGTTGTTTTCCCTTATAAGATGACAATTTATATATTTAACCTTAATTCTTTTGATTATAAAGCTTGATGTGGAGAAATATTTGTATATTCCTCTTGTCAATTTTCATTTTATATATATATATATATATATATATATATATATATATATATATATATATATATATAGTATATACATTTGTATATATATATATTAGGGCTGCGAAAATTAACGATTAATTTATCGATTAATCGTTAAAAAATGTATCGATTAATTTTTTTAACGATTAATCGACCCACCACTTATAAATGTACTTTAAGTCAAAAAGTAAAATATTTCGGCCCATAAATATAAAATAATTGTTGAGTTCCCTCTAAAAATAAGCATCGTTGGCCCATGTGCAAAGTTTAACAACTCGTGTGCAAGTTGCACAACGTCCATTTTTTGTGCAATATTTTACAAAATTTGCTGCGTGGTGATTCTTAACTCCTGCGTGGAGTCAAATATCTGCGCAGCCGCACTGCTTAAAGGGAACATTGCTACCATGGTTCTAACACTTCGCTTACATATGACCTGCATACCAAACATCCACTACAGTATCAGAAACTTCAGCTGAGACAATCTGAAGCTATGTGAAAACATGTTCATCTCGGCTGGTCATTTTGTCAATAAGACCCGCTCATCAATTGAACCAAACAATGTCAATACACATGTCTGTTTGCGTTGTTGGTTAAAAGATGTCTAATAAAGAAGACATTCCAGTGTTATTTCGATTTTAGACTAGTAATTTAATAAATGTTACTTATAACATCATAAATTTCAATTTTTGGCTTAAATCGAAATTAACGATTAATTAATCGTTAATTTTTCAAAAGTCAACGATTAAATTTAAATTAATCGTTAACAGCCTTAATAATATACACATATATTATATTTTATATTATATATATATATTATATATATATATATATATTATATATATATATATATATATAATTCAATGGTCTCCAAACTTTTTGCAAAGAGTGCCGTATCCGTGAAGTAAAATTATGCGGGGGTCGGATTAAGAATATAGAACCAAAAATAAATATCTAAAGACTGATGTACAGACGTTTCAATTTTATAAATATACCTATAAATATACCTATAAATATAATATATAAGAATAATTGAAAAGCCTGTAACTCAGTCTTTTAAAGAATTTGATTTTTTTATTTTTTCCCCCCTATTACCGTAATTTCACTTGGAATTGGCCTTCTTTGCAAAAAGTTTGGACACCCCTGAATTATATAAATAAACATTTCAAGAAAACTGACAGGAGGAAGATAAAAATGTCTTTTCATGCTACATCCATTTCCTTTTCGATTTGGCAGAATTGAACACTTTTACGTCAATGTTTCTTTTTCTATCGGACATCAACAAAATTGGTGCACAAATGCACATAATTTCATCGGCTTTTTGTTAACAATATCCACGTTGGTAAACAATAAGACGTCACCGATTTATGCCTTCATTTGACGTCATCGTATTTCGAAACCAGAACACCGCATGCTTTATAAATAAACGTCTGTGTCACAGGAAATAATTAACCAGTCAATTTATTATCTAAGATGAGGCCGCGGGCCAGTTGAAATTTAAACGCGGGCCGAAAAATTGTCTGCGGGCCGGACTTGAAACCCCTGAATTACGACTGGTTATTTCAATGATTTATTATCCAACTGGGAAATAAGAAAGAGATTATTTTATGCTTCAAACACCTCTGTCTGTGATTCAAAATATCAGCCTATGACGCAATGGGTAGACTTTATGGGGTTTGGCTCCTTACATAGCTGCCTGGCTCGCTACCCCGTAGACTAGACAATAATTGAGTCCAATGGTCAGGTCCCGAATCGACTCGCAAATGAATCTGTCTACTTCATTACCATCGTCGCTCGGACTTCTGTCAGGTCCAGCAGTGACCTCGGACACCGCTGAGTGACGTAAGACCTCCTCAGTGCCAGGTTATGTGAGCTGTTCGCCCCGTCTCCAAGATTCAGTCTCAGTAACGCGGACGGGCTCTGTGGTTTAATTCAAACGTCGGACCACTGGCGATTGTAAGCGATATCCCAATACTTGGACACTGTTTTGTGATTTTTCGATCTAAAGGCGAAATCACAGTTCTACCAGAGAGGGAAAAAGGGGGGGGGGAGGGTAAAATATGTAAATACGAGCAACAAAACTCGTCCAAGGACGTTCTGTCACCATTCGGTGGCATGTTGTAACCCCCCCCCCAAACAGCCGTTTCGACTGGCATACATGTGCATCACGTCAAAAATACTATTCAATATAGTTAAACTAAATAACTCGTAAAAACAGAGCTTTTGACTATAAATCCCAACGCGCAAAGCTCAAAATAAAGTCTTGGAATAAATACTGCACCAAAAATAACTAGTTTTGAATGTCCGCGTAACCGTGTTCAATGTGATTGTCTGTAGGAGTCATATGTGTTTGAGGGACCAATCCCTATAGATGACCGGACAGTACGTACAGAAACTTGCCTTTTATTAAATAGGATGTGGATGTGGAGACAGATTTGTGAAGTATAACAATGAATTATCCCCAATGGAAGGATCTGGTGGAACAGATTTGTGAAGTACGAGATTTGTGATACACTGAAATTAATTTTTTTTTAAATGCAAGAACTTAAAGAGAAAAATGATTGACAGATTACATTATTTATTTGATTGATACGGTCCACGAACTAGAGAAATCAGTCCCCATACCCAAACACAGGGAACGAATGATGCAACTAGTCCCCGTTCGGGGACCACATGAAATCTTTGACTTGCTTTACACTGGCAAATTCGGCGGTGACTAAAGCCAGCCCCGTCGAGCAACAGCGATGCGAGGCTTGGAAGATAATCCAGGCTTATGGCGACTTCACGGACGGCTCAAGTTTCAAGGATGGTAGGAGTGGATACGGCGTCCTAAACCAATACCCCCAACCTGGTCCACACAGAGTCAATCTGTCGGGACCATGTGGATCTGCATACAGTAGTCACTGGAGGCAATCCACATGGGTGTGAAGGAGGTGCGCCGACTTCTATCTAATCAAAAGGTTTTCCTTACCGTAGTTGTCTTCATCGACTCACGACTTTTGCTTGAGGCCGTGGGCCGATCCTCTCTGGAGGCAAAGGCTATCAGTGTCATTTTGGATACATTAGGTGACATCCTAGCACGTGGTGGAAAAGTGGTTCTGCAGGACTGGGCATTGTGGTGTTCCGCATTCAGACAAGGCGGATCAGTTGGCACGAGAAGGGTCAGCCCAGCCCCAACCCGACTGCCCGATGACCAAGCGGGGGTGAGATCGTGGCTAAAAGACCGTTTCCACGAGACGTTGGTCGAGGGCTGTGCATCTGGAAAACACGGCCAGAAAAGTCTATCAGAACTAGCCGCGACCGAGCAAGAGCGATCCCTGGTGGAAACTTGAACGTAGCAATCAGACACTCATAACACGGATGAGGATTGGGCACTGCCCCACCGGGAGCTACTTTCATAGGTTCGACACGAGAAGGGAAACCGGCTGTCGTTTATGTGGCGACTCTGAAGAGACGGTTGAGCACTTACTGGTTGAATGCCCCGGGCTGGCAGGGAATTAAGAAGACGATGCTCCATAACCTGCGGAAATGTATCTTTACGGCGATGCCCAACTGAAGAGGCGCGCCTGCGATAGAATGAGACGTGTCTTAAGAGTTTAACTCCGCCCAAAAGAGAATTTCATATAAATTGATTCATTTTTTTTCATTTCTACTGCACTGGTAGCAGTCAATACATACTGAAATCTCACAGCACATAATACACTAACGATAGAAGAGTGATTTTTTTTTAATAAAGCAAGACTGCTAGAGAAGAATAACAGAGTAGAGAAATTCTAAGCCAAATAAATTCGGAGGAAGTCTCCCTGCAACCAACACATGAGTTTACTGCTAAGATTTGCCAAACACTTGATAATTTCGGTATTCTTGAGTGTCCTAACGGGGAATTCTCATATCAGCCCTTTCCCATTTAACAACAGTAATTCCCATATCAACCCTTTCCCATTGAACAACAGTAATTCCCATATCAGCCCTTTCTCATTGAACAAAAGTAATTCCCATATCAGCCCGGTCCCATTGAACAACAGTAATTCATTGAGAGGTCGATGAGCAGTGCTAGTTTATTACATATTGATATAAATCTATTCCCATAATTTACTAACATTGAAAATTAAAACAAATAGAATTCTAACTTAAAAACTGAAACATAAACATAATTGGTCAATGTTCAGGTAAACTATTTATTTCTCATCAATGAGTTTTAAGTAAGATGGTGTTCCCACAAAAAATGTAAAGCACTGTGAGCCCGGCTCCTTGCTGGTATACAGCGCTATAAAATTATAAAATTAATTATTATTATTATAATACATAATTGTTTCAACTAACATTTAAAAATGCATTGATAGGATTATTCAAAAAAGCTACTGATTAATGGGAAAGAAAAATAACAGAACCTTAAGCTGTGTGTTTGACGTCAAAATAAAATCAGGTTAATTTATAGGGAGTTTGAAGTATAATTATAGGGAGAATGACTTACTATAGGTCAGAGGCTCCATGACTAAATCAAATTATAGGGAGATGGACGTATTAGAGGGAGAATTACATATTATAGGGAGCTTCCAATTAGTGAGAGATTGAAAACAGGGAGCTGAAGTGAAGTCGAAATGGAGACAAAAGTTTTGGTCAAGGGAAAAGATGATGGTCGGGAAGGCTTTCTTGACCAGGAACAACAGATACGCCAAAACATGTCGTTATTTAGTCTATTCAAGCCGTGTTTCGAGAGCTATTCGTAGTCAAGAACTGTCGTCCTTGAGAATCCTATCAACCTAATTATTTCTAAATGTCAGCACGTCAACTATATTCACAAATGTTTGATAATTACCCGGTATTATTTAGTTTAGATGAGACACGAATGAGACGAATGAGACGAATGAGATGAATGAGATGAATGAGATGAATGAGATGAATGAGACGAATGAGATGAATGAGATGAATGAGATGAATGAGATGAATGAGACGAATGAGATGAATGAGATGAATGAGATGAATGAGATGAATGAGATGAATGAGATGAATGAGACGAATGAGATGAATGAGATGAATGAGATGAATGAGACGAATGAGATGAATGAGATGAATGAGATGAATGAGATGAATGAGATGAATGAGATGAATGAGATGAATGAGATGAATGAGACGAATGAGATGAATGAGATGAATGAGACGAATGAGACGAATGAGATGAATGAGATGAATGAGATGAATGAGATGAATGAGATGAATGAGATGAATGAGATGAATGAGATGAATGAGATGAATGAGACGAATGAGATGAATGAGATGAATGAGATGAATGAGACGAATGAGATGAATGAGATGAATGAGATGAATGAGATGAATGAGACGAATGAGATGAATGAGACGAATGAGATGAAGGAGATGAATGAGATGAATGAGACGAATGAGATGAATGAGATGAATGAGATGAATGAGACGAATGAGATGAATGAGATGAATGAGATGAATGAGATGAATGAGACGAATGAGATGAATGAGACGAATGAGATGAATGAGATGAATGAGATGAATGAGATGAATGAGATGAATGAGATGAATGAGACGAATGAGATGAATGAGATGAATGAGATGAATGAGATGAATGAGACGAATGAGATGAATGAGATGAATGAGATGAATGAGATGAATGAGATGAATGAGATGAATGAGATGAATGAGATGAATGAGATGAATGAGACGAATGAGATGAATGAGATGAATGAGATGAATGAGATGAATGAGACGAATGAGATGAATGAGATGAATGAGATGAATGAGATGAATGAGATGAATGAGATGAATGAGACGAATGAGATGAATGAGACGAATGAGATGAATGAGATGAATGAGACGAATGAGATGAATGAGATGAATGAGATGAATGAGATGAATGAGATGAATGAGATGAATGAGATGAATGAGATGAATGAGATGAATGAGACGAATGAGATGAATGAGATGAATGAGATGAATGAGATGAATGAGATGAATGAGATGAATGAGATGAATGAGATGAATGAGATGATGTTCTATGCGATTCTTGCAAACAAAACTCTGGATGCTGAGAGTGATTTTGTTTAACATCGATACTGTAAATATTTAGGAGGCAAGGACATTTAAACAAATAACAAATCTTGGTTAATGTAGCACAGATATATAACACGAAGGTCGATTCTTTCTTTCCTGCTTAGAATTGCGCTTTCTTTCTATTGTCCGGGGCCCCAGCATCTCTGAAGACACATGTGTCTTACAATGAAAAGATTTACTGCGCCTTTAAGAAATGTGTTATCTGATGTTTACCAAGGTTTATTGACAATCAGATGCCAGTCGGTCTCTGTTCATGTGGAGCGCTCAGACGTTATAAATCTAAAACTACACGAGATTATTTAAAGGGCGTCGCCATCCAGCGGGTGCCAATATTTCAAGGACTTTCGATATCTGAACAACAGTCTATGAACTTCATGCGGCAGTGATCTCATATGGTTTTTTTTAATATGCTGAATTCAATTAATGGAATCACGACAAAGCAAGCTGTATTGGCTTCATATTTTAAGTGCAATTTGTAGACTAACATATTGCTTATTACCAGGAAATGTACCAAAAGTTTCAGATAATAACGTCATGAAATAAAATATTCTTTTTTTATTTTATTTTTTTATTTAATAGAATGTGTAATCGGATACATTCAAATCACCATTCAACTTGTCTATTAAATGATGTATCGTTTAGTTTAACACTCCCCTTGTCTATTAGCTGATGTATCGTTTAGTTTAACACTCCCCTTGTCTATTAGCTGATGTATCGTTTAGTTTAACACTCCCCTTGTCTATTAGCTGATGTATCGTTTAGTTTAACACTCCCCTTGTCTATTAGCTGATGTATCGTTTAGTTTAACACTCCCCTTGTCTATTAGCTGATGTATCGTTTAGTTTAACACTCCCCTTGTCTATTAGCTGATGTATCGTTTAGTTTAACACTCCCCTTGTCTATTAGCTGATGTATCGTTTAGTTTAACACTCCCCTTGTCTATTAGCTGATGTATCGTTTAGTTTAACACTCCCCTTGTCTATTAGCTGATGTATCGTTTAGTTTAACACTCCCCTTGTCTATTAGCTGATGTATCGTTTAGTTTAACACTCCCTTGTCTATTAGCTGACGTATTATTTAGTCCGACACTCCCCTTGTCTATTAGCTGACGTATTATTTAGTCCGACACTCACCTTGTCTATTAGCTGACGTATTATTTAGTCCAACACTCACCTTGTCTATTAGCTGACGTATTATTTAGTCCAACACTCACCTTGTCTATTAGCTGACGTATTATTTAGTCCAACACTCACCTTGTCTATTAGCTGACGTATTATTTAATCCAACACTCACCTTGTCTATTAGCTGACGTATTATTTAGTCCAACACTCACCTTGTCTATTAGCTGACGTATTATTTAGTCCAACACTCACCTTGTCTATTAGCTGACGTATTATTTAGTCCAACACTCACCTTGTCTATTAGCTGACGTATTATTTAGTCCAACACTCACCTTGTCTATTAGCTGACGTATTATTTAGTCCAACACTCACCTTGTCTATTAGCTGACGTATTATTTAGTCCAACACTCACCTTGTCTATTAGCTGACGTATTATTTAGTCCAACACTCACCTTGTCTATTAGCTGACGTATTATTTAGTCCAACACTCACCTTGTCTATTAGCTGACGTATTATTTAGTCCAACACTCACCTTGTCTATTAGCTGACGTATCATTTAGTCCAACACTCACTCTGTCTATTAGCTGACGTATTATTTAGTCCAACACTCACCTTGTCTATTAGCTGACGTATCATTTAGTCCAACACTCACCTTGTCTATTAGCTGACGTATCATTTAGTCCAACACTCACCTTGTTTATTAGCTGACGTATCATTTAGTCCAACACTCACCTTGTCTATTAGCTGACGTATTATTTAGTCCAACACTCACCTTGTCTATTAGCTGACGTATCATTTAGTCCAACACTCACCCTGTCTATTAGCTGACGTATCATTTAGTCCAACACTCACCTTGTCTATTAGCTGACGTATCATTTAGTCCAACACTCACCTTGTCTATTAGCTGACGTATTATTTAGTCCAACACTCACCTTGTCTATTAGCTGACGTATTATTTAGTCCAACACACACCTTGTCTATTAGCTGACGTATTATTTAGTCCAACACTCACCTTGTCTATTAGCTGACGTATTATTTAGTCCAACACTCATCTTGTCTATTAGCTGACGTATTATTTAATCCAACACTCACCTTGTCTATTAGCTGACGTATTATTTAGTCCAACACTCACCTTGTCTATTAGCTGACGTATTATTTAGTCCAACACACACCTTGTCTATTAGCTGACGTATTATTTAGTCCAACACTCACCTTGTCTATTAGCTGACGTATTATTTAGTCCAACACTCACCTTGTCTATTAGCTGACGTATTATTTAGTCCAACACTCACCTTGTCTATTAGCTGACGTATCATTTAGTCCAACACTCACCTTGTCTATTAGCTGACGTATCATTTAGTCCAACACTCACCTTGTCTATTAGCTGACGTATTATTTAGTCCAACACTCCCCTTGTCTATTAGCTGACGTATTATTTAGTCCAACACACACCTTGTCTATTAGCTGACGTATCATTTAGTCCAACACTCACCTTGTCTATTAGCTGACGTATCATTTAGTCCAACACTCACCTTGTCTATTAGCTGACGTATTATTTAGTCCAACACTCCCCTTGTCTATTAGCTGACGTATTATTTAGTCCAACACACACCTTGTCTATTAGCTGACGTATTATTTAGTCCAACACTCACCTTGTCTATTAGCTGACGTATTATTTAGTCCAACACTCCCATTGTCTATTAGCTGACGTATTATTTAGTCCAACTCTCACCTTGTCTATTAGCTGACGTACCATCCCCGTCCAGCCTCCAGGTTTCTTACTGCCAAACTTTCCATCCGGCACCTGAATGAAATATGGATATGAAGTGGATTTAATTAAACCAATCAATAAATCAGATCGATCAGAGCAATATCATCACAAACACTTGACTGAAATTAATTTTAAAAACAATCTGTAATTTATTTATATTTATGTAAGATTAAGTTTATGCTGTTATTGTTGGTTATATTTTCATATATAATTATTACACGATCATCATTGATCGCTTTTGACGTGTTTATTTTTCTTGTCTAATTATGCACTCAATGGGGTGAGACTTAATGGTAAGAAACAAATAACCTAGTCTTTAGTCTTTACATGGAGAGAATAGGACAAAAGGAAACAGTACTGTCCAGTCTTTTAACATGATGGTAACAAAATCTACAACTACGAATTTCCAGGTGCCTTTAATTACTATTATTGGAAGAGATTGTCTACAAGGGGCGAGTCACACAGACATAGGGGAAGCATAGGTGGACAACAGTCGTGAGGCAGACGACCTGCATGCCGACCAAGATCGGGGGGGGGGCAATGTTGGTGAAGGTCACAGCTGTCGAAGGCCCGGGTGTGGAGGAAGAATTTCACTTATAGAATAAGAACGTGATGTAGTAGCCAGAAGCCCTAAATAGGCTATATCACCAAGAATGATGATTACGATATTTTTATACTCCGCCTCTTCTCCACTAACCACTGAAGCTAAGCCCGCCGCCACCCACCTTAGAGATGTTGTATTTGAACCCCAGTATTTTGGCCATCTCGATCAGGATGTCCACGCAGAATCCCTCAAACACCGGGTGGCCGGTGTCTAAACTTTTATCAGTTTTCTCCATCACGAATGGCTCCTCCTGAGAACAAAAGATATAACATAAATCACCATCTCATTACGACTGTAAGTGTACGCACAGCTGCAGTGCAATACATAACAGAGAATTACGTCCAGACAACAAGCCTGAAGCAGTGTACTTTCTTGATTCATTCGTTTCACTAAAAAAAAACTGAGCTCCGTTGGCAAATATTAAATGTCAGTTTCCATGCTTCTGTCTCCAAGAATTCAAAAATCAGCAAAACTCTAAACTAAAACCAGATTGAAGAAATTAATCTTAACTTGCAGCCTGGATTTTGTGATAGTTATGAAGTTATATTCTGGATACACACACATTAACCTATACTCTGGATACACACACATTAACCTATACTCTGGATACACACACATTAAGTTATACTCTGGATACACACACATTAACCTATACTCTGGATACACACACATTAAGTTATACTCTGGATACACACACATTAAGTTATACTCTGGATACACACACATTAAGTTATACTCTGGATACACACACATTAAGTTATACTCTGGATACACACACATTAAGTTATACTCTGGACACACACACATTAATAATGAACATTATACTTGAATGTATGACCTACTGCACTGGGGCGGGAATGTCTGACCTACTGCAGTGGGACGGGAATGTCTGACCTACTGCACTGGGACGGGAATGTCTGACCTACTGCAGTGGGACGAGAATGTCTGACCTACTGCAGTGGGACGAGAATGTCTGACCTACTGTAGTGGGACGAGAATGTCTGATCTACTGCAGTAAGACGGGAATGTCTGACCTACTGCACTGGGGTGGGAATGTCTGACATACTGCAGTGGGACGAGAATGTCTGATCTACTGCAGTGAGACGGGAATGTCTGACCTACTGCATTGGGGCGGGAATGTCTGACCTACTGCAGTGGGACGAGAATGTCTGATCTTCTTCAGTGAGACGGGAATGTCTGGCCTACGGCGGTGGGGCGGGAATGTCTGACCTACTGCAGTGGGACGGGAATGTCTGATCTACTGCAGAGGGACCATAATGTATGATCTAATGCAATGGGATCGGAATGTATGACCTACTGAAGATGGACTTAATCATCTTATCAAATGCATTGGGGCCGCAATAAAACACTTGACCTAAACTCACCAGTATAACAGTGATTCTCAAGGGGTCGTCACCGAACACATTGCCCGACATCTGGGACACGAGGCTGTACGACTTGGAGGGGTCAACTCGTTTCTTGATGTCATCAGGTTTGCTGCGCCAGGTGCCGCTCTAAATTCAATGGCGGAATTAAATTCAACGATTACGTCAGCTTATCAGTTGTTTTTTTAAACGCCACCGAACAATGATCAATGTGTTCTCAAATGTTTAAACAAAAGAAAAGTTCACTGCATGCAGAAAATTTCGTGTTAGTTATGGCAATGGAAAAATAAGAAAATGCCAAAAGAATTTAGGTAAGCTCTTGAAAACAGACAATTTACGATTAATGTGTTGAAATTTAATTTTATCAATTTCATGGGACGAAATCTGCGAACATAAATATTTATAAAATTATAATGTAGTATTTAAAATTAAATAGCTATCTTTGCAAAATAAAAAAGAAACTTAATGTAAATCAGTAAATGTTGATAAGGGGAATGTTAATTTGATTTGGAATAAATGCCTCAGATAAATAATAAGAATAACACATAAAGCAATGTTAGTAATACTATTTTGAAAACATACAAGGCATTGGTATATACATTATTAATAAAAATACGTAGACATGCACATGCTTGCTGGTTTTAAGATTATTATTAACATTTAAGAAGATAAAAGTTAGCTACAAGGATTTCAAGTCACATGTCAAATAACACATGAATTTTAATTATCTTAACTATTCTGATATCGAAGGATCTTCTCTAGGAGAATAAAAATGTGTTTATAGAACACAATCAATCTGACACCACAAGACATAACTAATAAGGTCAGGAGAGGTCATGCGGGGAGATCAGCAGAGTATGACGTATGGGAAGTCGTCAAGCAGGGAATTGTGGGTTGGTTTTCATTCAAGTTTAAAATGTGGCTATATGGACTTTGGCGGGATTGACTTTAGCGAGAAGCAATAAAAAAATAATAATAATAAAAAATAACATAAAAACATTCTCAATCTGACAAGATTCTTCGTTCCTTCTTGAACAACAAACATAGTTTTATGTTAAAATTGCCTCCCTTACTACGAACGCGTAATATATTGTAATCCAAAATTATAAATCAAGCATTTCCAACCATCTAATGTATTTCTAATCTCTATTTTTAATCTTTATTTCTATGGCTATCAGTGGGGATAGCACTATACATAATTGCCACCAGCCCCTCGCCCCCAAACACTAATTTAAGACGTCTAACGTTCGGCAACCTTTTCTCCCTACAAATTTGAACAACCAACTTGAGAGAGAAATACATGTATAGTACAGACCGCAGCGCAGGAAACAGCGGTTAGGGTGGTGAATGGGATTGAGATGAAATGTTAAGGGAATGGGTGGGCGTCTATCCATTACACTGATTGTTGTATGAAAACATCAATTTCACGTGATGGAAAGGGCGCAGGGATATCTTAATAACTGTGGACAATCCCTGTGTTGGGTCGGCCCCTCCCTTCTCCCTCACTGATGTATCGCTGTGATCTAAAGCCTGTCGGATGAAATGTCTCACGAAATTTTTTAGACGGGCGATAAAAAACAATTTCGCAACACCCAAACGAACCCTGTTTTTCCTTTCCCTTCCCTCTCTCCATCTCACACACACACAAGCTAACAATTTCACATGTGGGCACTCACTCACAAGCTCACACACACAAACACACGTAATTCTGGATCGAAAATGAGTCAAGTTCAGTCCCCGAAAAGGCGTGAGATTATTTTTATGTGTTTAAATGTGAAGAGTAACGAATAGAAAGAATCTTGTGTTTAGTGTTAGAGACTACACTGATATACCACGAGATCCTCTACCAATTCAGGATACCTGAATACCTCAGAAAATTGTTAAAACTCTCCTACATATGAATCCCAACGGAAACCTTCAAAGATGTTCTTCACCTCCTTTTGTTAAGACTTGTGATGTCAAAGTAAGCCAGTGAGCTCTCTTCATTTCCGTAACTGTCTTCTCCATAGACTCTATCCATAATCAGACGATGGATTATCATTGATGTGAGTGATTGGCCAAACTTCATATTAATCATTCCGCAAGTTGTAGGGAAAAGGATCTGTAAGACTCGATCTGTCTCAAAAATTATGAGTCATTGGACAGGTTTCTAACGAAAGACTTGGCATTAGAAAAACATTTGACCGGGAAGCAAATGGTGAATCCTTTCTGGGGGACATCACCGAAGGTTCTGAAGACAACCTCCTGACGGTCATGACTACCATGACACCTGATTGTTGCTAAGAGGCAAGCCGTCTGGGGTAAAGACAGGGGCGGATTAAGACTGCACGGGGCCCCTGGCTGCAAATTCAAACTGGGGCTCTATCCAGCCAACGTCCCTTTAGCCTTTAAATAAAATGAATGCTAGCAACTAATATAAATATAAGACTAAGACTGTAACTTGTAAATAAATAGTCCATTGGTTCCTTGCTCATGCTTTGTCTGTACTACGGGATCGGCCTTCCCAGCCAAAAAGATTATTCACGAAAAAAAAACGAACACGGAGAAATAACTGTTTGCCGCTATCCTAAAATTGAGTGTAAAAAGACAAATACAAAAATAAAATAGATTCCACCATTGGGAATAGATCCCTACATCGCTTGCACCTCAAGCCTACAAACTTCCATACGACCAGGAGAGCTTAATGGAAATTGTAAAATTTAAAAAATATAAACAATATTCTTTAATATTTGCTGTTATTGAGACTATCAAATCAGGCTTTTCGATTACTAGGACTATAGGGTCCGAATAGCGATCAGATAAATAGATAGGATTTTATTAATTTATTTAATTTATGATATTTTCAGGGATTCATGCAAACATTTGTCCACCTTTATTATACAATATACTTAGTTTGGGGGCCCCTAAATCATCGTGGGCCCCTGGCTTTAGCCCGTTCAGCCCCCCCCCCTTAATCCGCCATAGGGTAAGGAGAGCTGGAGGCAGGGTGAGCTATGTTGATAAAGAAAGAAACTAAAAGACCCAAGTTTTTTTTGGACGCAATCAGGGCAGGCTTCTAAAAATACGCCTGAGACAACCAAATTTTAAATACAGTGGTACCTCTAGATACGAATGCTTAAAGATACGAAAGACCCAAGATACGAAAGGCCACTGGAAGACATTTTTGTTCCAAGTTACAAAAAAATCGAACATACGAAAGGCCACCGGAATAAATTTTTTCCTCAAGATATGAAAAAAAAATCCAAGATACGAAAAAACGCAGTTGACAACACTGGAAATAACGTGACGTCATCCAACGTGCCACTAACAATTCTGCTCTCCTATTGGCCAATTCCAGCCCCATTGCTGTGTGTTCGTGCGTATCATGCTTTATTTACTGTGTAGTTCGTTTGATTTTGGTCTCCTAAATTCGTTAATATTTTCGTTAAATTCTTGGGAAAGCGTATTTTTATGGCCATGGCTTCAAAGAAATTAATAATTCATCGCCTCACTTGAAAGGTAAAATTTCACATTTGTATAAATTTTTTTTTCATTTATTTTATTGTGTTTTTATTGTTTTATTTATGTATTTGTTTTATAGTGTGTACTTTAAAGGATTACAGAATCCTACTTTATTTTTCTATAGTTTACCATGATATTTTCCATTTTTTAGTGTTGTTTCTGTGCGGCTTGGAACGGATTAGGTATTTTAAATGTAGTCATCAGGATTCAGAAGTAACTTATATTCAAGCAAATAACGTTATACCAACGGATCTGAAATTTTCTGAGTAAATACGATGTTATATTCTCTTTTTGCTAATCAACACTAATGACATTTTTAGTACAAATTCAAATCTTTTAGAAAAATATTTACAATAAATTATGTAACGATGCAATTTTGTTTTGCCAAGTGAATCATTCTTTGCGTTGAATATATACACAAAAAAATTAATATTCGCATAATTAATGCTAACAGTTTACATAAAATACATAAGTTATAAAACACTGAATTACATTGAAGAACAATAAAAATTAAAATTAAAAAATCTAACACAAATCACATTAGAAAAATCCGAGACTTTTCCTAATAGAGTTTGTCATATGATGGCGGAGATCTATCAATAGAATTGTACGGGGTTTTATGGTGGACAAATTTAATATAAGATACGAGTCATTATGAAGTATGTAAGTGTATTGAGAAGGAAGTATCTTAGCGATTTGTTAATACTTGGTTAATTTAAGACAGCTTTTTCGGACTTGAACAAGAAAACACTGGTTCGAAATTTTACTATGATAACAATTTTGAGAACGTATTGATTCGTCTGTATTTATGCTTAAAACATTGTTCCGCTAAAATGTTGTCTAAAAATAAAAAATACACAGTGAGTATGACGTTTAACGTTCTGAGACTAAGGATTAGAGAAAATAATTATTCTGCTTCAAGGTATTTTATGCTATGATATTAATAATTTATTTTTGGATTTATAGCACGCAGTAGACTAAAGAATCAGTTTAAAATATTCATTTTGATTTTCTCACTCTTTGTTTTTTGTCTCTCTTTATTTTTAAAAAAATCAGCATTTTGTCCAGAAAACACTTTGACTTACAAAGACTTAAATATGTTTACCCACGCATCACTTGACATATATATAAGCTGAGAAAACTACGTCAGGTCGGACCTGTATTGTTCTCTAATAAAAACAAACAATGGTTCTCTCTGCATTGCCTTGTTGTCAGTGAGTCTAGCGGTGCCGTAACCAAAATGTCGGGTCGTTATTACTGAATCTTTGTGTCTCGTCAACCAACTTGAGTGCGAGAATCGTCCGGACAAATAAGCAAAATATATGGGGTGATAGGTTTAGGGCGATATTTAAATGATCCTTACATTGGAGCAGAAACTCTGCCAAAATGGAATAGATAAATATATGAATAAATTAACATTAAGTCTAATTAAAACTTGTTGGGAAAATGATCTCATCACATTATTGAATTAACGACTAGATCTACAGCGTCTTTGTTGATCATCAATTTAATTAATTTTTCTTTTAAACGAAATTGTGTTGACTTCTTTAAAAATGCCACTTACATTCTCAGGTTATTAAGGTTTAAAATTGAAAATTGTAATCACGGATTTAGAAAAGAGATTACAAAGAAATTATATTTATAAAATTTCTATTTGATATTTTACAACGTGGGGGGAGGTCACAGTTACAAGCAGGAAATGACGTAGCAAGCAGAGGTTCATTTAAACATTTCTTTATAAATGAAATCAATTTTGTCGTTTTTTATTTTTAAATATTTTAAATATTTATGAATTGAGCAACTCTGCATTGGTTATCACTTAATATCTAGTATTGTTGATTTTTCGTTTGTTTGTTTGTTTGTTTTTGTTTGTTTTTTTTTGTTTTTTTTTGTTGTTGTTGTTGTTGTTGTTGTTGTTGCTGTTTTGTTTTAAGAATATTATTACAACAGCTTTTTCACAACCAATGGTTTCGCAGGCAGAAAGTGACATAACAAGGAGGCGTTCACTACAGAGACACACGAATGTAAAAGCTTACCACCATGACCTACATGTTTATGGAAATTAGGCTAAAAAAGAGGGAGGGGTGGAAGTGAGAGAAAAAGTGGAGGAAAAAAATAATCATTAGCAGTGACGTCACATAAGGGACACGGGTGATGTGGCAGGGATGACCATATAATATAATAACTGTGACGTATTGAGGAGAGGGACACAAAAATAGGTGGTACTGGGGCAAAGCTGCAACTGCAAGTGGAAGGTCGGATCACTGATGACTTGGCCCTGACTTGAAGAATCTCTAGCCTAAAATTAACACAGCCTCGCTGAAATGATTTAATAATTTAAGATTAACGTAAACTTCTAGGCCAAGGCTAGGACAGGCATTAGGAACCTTATAAACTCATTCTAATTTTGTGTGAAATATTTCATTTCTCAATCTGAGATTTTGTTTTAACACCTCAGAATGGCTAAATGTCATGTAAATAGTTTATTCTAAAAATTTATGAAAGAAAAGTCTTAACTTATTCTATATTTCGCTATTGTTCACTACAATAGCTAAATATATGTAACTTTACAATTGAAAAAAAAATATTTTTAGGTACAAATGTATAGTTTATTTTTTCTTATAACACTAAGTTTTCTAAACATGGGCTTTACTTTAATGTAAACTTGAAACTCAAGTTCTGAATAGATTGCAGAGAATTTGTTCGAATTTTAAAGTTTGCCCGAAAATATATGATCCAACCTTTCACATGCGTCATGTCATGTAATGAAATACATATTCTGTCATGTCGTGCCCTGTCCTGACATATTCTGTCATGTCGTGCCCTGTCATGTCAAGAGATGCCTGGTTTTCAAAGTGTGCGAACAATTGTTGACTGAAACTTGGTGATTTGCACAGGTAAGGTATTCATTTGTGTTACACAAACCATCCAAAATCTGTCTAGGATTTATTATCCAGAAGCCAAAATAACTAGAAAGTCATAAATCAATAAATAGCATATATATGTGTCTGTTTTTATAAAGTTCGTTATGGTTCTTTAAGGTTTTATTTGCCTTTTAATTAAAAAAAAATTTAAAGAAAAGTTCTTGTTTAAATTAATAGTTTCTCTCAAAATGGTGGTCTGCGGACCGGTTGAGTTCTGTGGGTCATCCGCCGCAGTTCCGCAGAAGTTACCAAGAAAGGACAGAAAAATCTAATTATAATCCTCCATTTTCATCAACTAATACTAACCATATAGAATATTTCAGTTTTTTGGCAATACGCAAATAAAGGAAACAAATAAAATAAATTGCTTTTCGCTACCACATCTGTCCCTCCCTGGTGCATTGAAAAAATTCCTGCCGGTCCGCCTTACTAAAAAGTTTGAGAAGTACTGCTGTAGACTATCATCAATATGTACCGATGCTTTTATTCTTCGTTAAGCATTAATTTATTTATTTAACTTACAAATGTAATTTATAAAACTAAATGTATAATGTTGTTTTAAGTCCTTTAAGGCGTTCAGTTTCATTAATCGAAACGCTGGGCACTTTTTTCATGTTTCCAAATTTTGAAAGATATTAAGAATACACAATTTAAAAACATGAGAGTGAGAAAATTTTACATGTAGTATCGCTAGGGAGTTCAACATGAAATCTTGTGGGAGAAACTGCGCTTTTCTTTCAAAATTAAAATATATACTGTTTGGCTGTAAACGTTTTTCTTAAATGTAAAACAATTTGATATGATATTTTTAAAAATATCGTGTTGATAAGTTATGTTTAATTTAAAATAGCAAATCTGGTTATGTTTAAGTAACGCGAGTTAATTATTGCTAAAGTGAATAATGTGTTAATTGCATGGCTGCCATAGTAACAAAAAAATGAAACTTTTGTAATAAAAAATAAATACTATACTAAAATTGTCTAATGAATAATTAAATAAAAGGAAAGTACAAGGGTTGCCTAATTTTGGCATTGTTTACATGGGTTAGGGGGTTGGTTATATGAGGTTAGGGATTGGTTACATGGGTTAGGGATTGGTTATGTGGGGTTAGGGATGGCTTAGGTTTGAACACACAAAAAGAGCGAGGGACTAACTAATACTTTGGCTATTAATAAAGTGTAAAATAGCGCTCTACATAAAATGTGTTTTTGTTTTCTTTTAAATCGGCCTTATCCCCATCATTTTAAACTTTGAGAAAAATGTTGCAGGTTTTAATATTACACTCGCGATCAGTTTCATTGGCGGGACTTAGGAGAGACCTAAGTAAATGGTTAATATTTTGAAAATTATGCAGTAATCCCCTAGTAGTGGCAACTTCTTTTGATAAAAAATACCTGCTATGATTTTTGCAGCCGGAAATTTACTTATTGAAACACTGTAGCCATTCAACTGGTGTTAGAACTTAACTCTCATTTTATCAGAGACGATATGATTGGATTTCTCAAACTGCATGGATCACTTTGAATGGTGAAGATGTATTAACCAATCAGCCAACAGTCTCAGCAGTAGCGAATTGGTAACTGCATGAGAGAGACGCTGCTCTTCTTTAGTTTATAACAGAGGTCCTCAAGCATATCTTAAAGGGGCCTTCACTGGAGGGCCACGTTTCTTGTGGAGTTCATATCTGGAACTATGAGCTCAAAGCTTTTCATTCTTTCTTCAACTTCCCAGCATAACAATTACCTCCTAGGTCCTAGACCATGGCTAAAAACTATCAAATGCGTGGAGTTCGTGCTCAAAATGATTTTGAGAACCTCTGGTTTGGAAAGGGGGAAAAACATATTAAGATCGACCCTGTGATACATTTTATGCAACACGTGACTTGTTGGGGAAGGGAGAGCATGCAGGAGCAGGACTCAAGAATCCGATTACCGTGGAATGGTCGCACCACCGGATCTTCTGCGCAGACCTATACTGCGCATCATCGTCTGCTTCCCATTCCCAGACCGTTGGGATCTTACTAATAACTTCCGTTTCAACTGTGGCCTTGACACGTCAGTGGATGGAAGGAAGTGGTGTCAAAGTTAAGCATGACAGTTAAGGAACGAAACAAAAAGTAAATGAACATAAATTAGCATAAATAATTCCAGTCCAATCAGTGGCGTAGGTTAGTGATCCTCGGATTGAGGTAAAATATTTCACCTCACATTATTTTTTAAAATTTGACCATTTTGCCGAGTATGCCAACCCCATTTTCAAATAAATTTTTTAAAAAAATATAAAAAAAATTAAATCCTGGCAAAGGTGGCACATCCCGCCACTATGACCATCCTACGCCACCAAAAGAATTGAATAATGAAATGACAGAGGAAAAAATAATTAAACAGCAAAACAAAATGACTTCAAAACAAAAATCAAACTTTAAAAAAGGCACATTTTATTTGCTCTGAAAAATAAGCCTTGGGTGTTGGAAAGTTCAAAGTTTTATTGTATGCTTAACGATGTTTTGTTAACTTCATTTATTTTATTTTTTCAGAAATGCAGGCATGCATTGCTGGGACTGATAAAGAATAGACAGAAAAAAAAAGAAGAAGCAGAAAAAAGGCAAAAAGAACCAAAAAGCTGCGCTACACTAGATTAGAATAATTCCATTTCATAAGTTAGTTAAGCTAGATGTCAAATTTTGGACTGCTACTAAATATGTGACATACGAGATGGTGTCAAAAGACCCTGAGTTACTAAAACTCTTATAAGGCCCCTCGGGGAATCCCCCGGCAACTCTCTCACCTCCCCCATGGGGAGGCAGCCGACGGGGGCACCCCCGAGGCGGTCCCCTTCAAGAGGGGGCCGCCTGGGCAGAGGGGCGCCGCACTAGTCGGCTTAGTCTGCCTCTCATGGGAGTTTCCACCCCGAAGGGTGGATGTGGATTTTTTCCTACTTCGACCCGCCATAGCTACGGGACCACCTCAGCGTAGAATACGGGTCTCATTACCTAGGACTGCCGCAAAGCAGTGGGAAACATCATCGTAGGCTACCTGAGAGATGCGGGCAACCTCATAGTCCAAGCATCTAGTACTTGGGTAAGGGCATCCCATCAGGATAAGCCTCCTCAGAGTTGGCGTCCGACCAAGTTCATCGCGGCACTTTTTCTAGTATTATACTGGCCCTCCTGGCCCAAAACAGTGCCCTTTACTGAATAGCTAGATAGGGGGACGAAACGATCGCTTCGGATGACCCGACCCTCAACGGACTGCTACTAAACTAATCAACTTCTGACAAATGATCTGTTCTACTTGCAATATAATCAATGTGAGAAACTGATGAAATATTGCCGAAAGAATAATATGTGTTTTTCAAATCCAATTTTGTCCTCTGTAATTTGTTGAACTCTACAATATAATCTAGTTTGATTTAATACCAAAATGTTCAACAGTTGAGTATGTTTACATTTAAAATAAAAATGTACTAGAATTCCAATATTTAGAATCATTTCATCTGATACAAGATGAACGTTTAATAACGATATGACTGTTTATATTGAATGCACTCAGAAATATTCGTGTGTTCTCGCGCCTATTAATGTCTCCTTCCCCACATATTCCGCTACTAGCGAATTATATTTTTTTAAAATTCGGTTGCTAATACATTATTTTTGTGTGAGTGTGAGTCAGATTTCCTCCTAGAAATTAAATACATTGGCATTAAATTGGGAATTTCGTTCTCGTGCCATGCTAAAACGATTAAATAAATTTATCATATCTCGTATGTCACAGACGTTCCTTCTATAGAGAAGATAATTGAGTCCTAAACTTGGTGTATACAAACATTCAAATACTGCGATGTGAGATACCAGGAAGAGAGTAGGAAGGTAATTGTTGGTGATGGCTACGAACAATGAAGGATGGGGGCATTCACTATAAATAACTGGAGCTCTAAATTCGTGCTTGAGAATAATGAGATGTCACCACTTGAAGCAATTAGTGAAGGAATTGTGATGGGAAGGTGGTGGAATGGTGACAAGAAATATCACCACGAGTCATGAAGTCGTTAAACGATGCTGTAAAATATACATCATCGCTAGATGTCACCCAAATGACATCACTGAAATCATAATGACGTTTGGGTGGCATTAGATGTCTCAGTTCAACATAAAGGCAAGGAATTGTATTATTTCCAGTTTTATAAGCTTTTTTAAACAGCTGGGCATTGTTTATAACATGATATGGGAATTATTAAACATTATTATAAATTTAATAAATTAGTTATATATAATGCATCAATATTGTTATTTTCTTCTTTTGTTTTAGCAATTCGTGTTAAAATATTTTTATTTAATATACTTATTCAAATTGAAATCTAACAAATTAAAAAATTATCATACATTAAAAATAAATCAGAATTTTTTTTTCTGATGGCAATAAAAGTAAATGTGAAAGAATTATTACTACAAGGTATAAATTAAATTTAGCTTAAGTGTTTATTTATCTCAGTTGATCACTTTGATATTGTGAAGGTTTATAAAAATCATTAGCAAGATCACCTTTGGTTAATTGCGTGGAACACAGAAGGCCCTTTTTTTAATAATTAAAATTTGACAAGTTAACAATAATTGCTATTATCCCATCTCTCCCCCCCCCCACTTTTTTCCCCTGATATTCGTCAATAAAATGTCACATTCTCTACGAGCGTAGGTAGGGGTGAGTGAGGATGAACTTCAGGGATAAAGAAATGTGCTTTTGTGAATGCCAAATGGAGGGACGTGTCAGGGGGGCATCGGGGGGGGGGTGGCGGTGACGTGTGTCTGACATAACATGGTCAACAAATAAAAATCATGGAGTTTTAATTAATGAAAACCAAATGTCTTGTGTTGAAATGTTCCAGGTGTGAGACATTCGTATAAGTCATGCTACTGAATGATGAGGTGATCACTTACTGATCCGTTCTGGTAACCTTCCAATGTCATGAGCTGCAGGAAACTTTCAGTCCGCTGTCCGAAACTGGAGAACATGAGATGACCAGTACAGCCGTCCATCTCCAACTGTTGAATCGTTTTTTTTTAAAAAAAAACTCTGGTCATTAGTGTGTTCCAACATGTCACGTCATTCGAGTCACGGATTAACAAAACTCCCTCAATGCGTCCTTGTTATTCTCAATCAGAAATAACAGAAGAGACGAAAATACTTTAATTGACATTAACACTAACGCCAACGTAACATAACTCTAAATAACTAGTCCTGACTTAGAATAACCCCATACGTAACACAAATTATAATTTATTTTCTGCAGCCCTAACCATGTCATCTGTATTTAACATGACCCTAAACTTACTTAACTCACTATAACCCTAATACTAACCTTAAATTACCAAAACATAACACTGATCCAAACGTAAATCCAAACATTTAAAAACAAAATCTTAAACCTAACCGGTCCAAACCATAAAGATCAGTAAATGGTCGAAACCCTTAACTGGTCCAAACTTTTACTAGTCTAAAACCTTAACCGGTACAGACCTTAACTGGTCAAAACCATAACTGGTCCATACCCTAACTGGTTCAAACCCTACCTGTCGGTAACCCTAACTGGTCCGAACCTTACCGCCGGTAACACTAACTTCCGGGTAACCCTAACTTCCGGTAACCCTAACTTCTGGTAAACCTAACTGGTCCAAACATAACTGTCGGTAACCCTAAATGCCGGTAACCCTAAATTCCGGTAACCCTATCCCGCAGCCTTGTCCCTCACCTTCCTGACGGTCTGCCGCATGCTGACCTTCTCTGAGTCACTCTTGTTGCCGTACATCTGGTCGTACAGGCGGATGGCGTCATGGAAACACGGCCCGCCTCAGGTTGATGAAGTCCTTGTCCAGTGCGCAGAACTTTGAGTTGTAGTCCATCATCAGTCTGACCACCGTCACGTTGGCGTGAGAGTCGACGAACTTGTCCAGGTCGTACTCCCGGAGACCCTGGCCGTGACGGGACAAAGTGAGGCAAGTCATTACCGTGATAGGACAAAGTGAGACAAGTCATTGCCATGATAGGACAAAGAGAGACAAGGCATTTCCATAATAGGACAAAGTGAAGCAAGCCATTGCAATGATAGGACAAAGTGAGACAAGTCATTGTCATGATAGGACAAAGTGAGGCAAGTCATTGCCCATGAGAGGACAAATTGAGGCAAGGCATTACCGTGATAGGACAAAGTGAGACAAGTCATTGCCATGATAGGACAAAGTGAGACAAGTCATTGTCATGATAGGACAAAGTGAGGCAAGGCATTTCCATAATAGGACAAAGTGAAGCAAGCCATTGCAATGATAGGACAAAGTGAGACAAGCCATTGTCATGATAGGACAAAGTGAGGCAAGTCATTGCCATGAGAGGACAAAGTGAGCCAAACATGGATGTGAGGCGAGTCATTGCTTTGACAAAAATCCAAAGAGTGAACGAATGATATAGAAGAGAATTTTCAAGTATGCTTGTACTATATTTGTTTAGAGAAGATTAGTGACTTAGCTAGTGTTTTATTGTTGTTGTTTTTTAAAATAATGACAAATAACAAAAAAGCAATTAATAAAAAAATATCAAACTATGTACATTTAATGAACAATACAATGTGTTTGTTTTAAAAAATCGGCTATTTTGACAAAGATGAAAACTAATGGTAAACAAATATTTTATTTTAATGAAGTAATTCATTCTCATGGAAGAATACTAAACTAAAAATAGTAAGTGTTCTCTATAATAATCAAGCTTTACTGGATGATTATTTTGTAAGCGACGTAACAAGAAATTGTTACTGAGCGAGAAAAACAATTAATGGGCTAAAACATTTTTACCGCAGAACAAAAATTTTTGGAGCAAAATGTAGCTGAAGAGAGAGATCTTTGGATAATGAACAAAAAACATTGATTCTTATGAGAGATTGATCTAAAGGATTTGGGTAAGTGCTACATTGATGGCAGTTTTAAAAACATAAATTTTTAAAGATTACATTGTAAAATTCAATAAAAATCGAATTATTATTTTTTAAATTTAATTTAACTACCAACAGAGATGGTGCGACACTGAAGAGTTGACGTGTTTTGTGTTGCTAAACAATTAATTATAAAATGATAACACATAAATGGATCGGTTTGGGTAGAACAAACACATCCAAATTTAGGATAGCAGTTTGGGATGTCTTGGGAGTAGGTTATTTAAATACAGAGGTCACATGTATGACGTCAACAATTTAGGGGCAGTCCCTAAATCGCAGTCACGCGATCTTGGCCGATTTTTTTTACCCCACTTGTCACATGTGTCACAAAAAGTTAGATCCCCCCCCCTAATATGATGTCACACAGCTTTGCCCCCCACCCCTCATAATAACCATGTTTTCTATTTGAAAAATGTTATTAAATAAATTGTAAGCAATCAAATATATTAGTGGAAATTATTTTTTTTCAGGATGCCCGTTTTGGTGTGACGTCACAGTTTTTAAACACACCCCTCGTCACACATCGTAACAAATGGTCGAACCCCCTCCTCCTCCCCCTCCCTCATCCCCTAGTTGCGTGACGTCATTTATGAATGGCTCTTGGCTGTTATTTCAAACTTACCAGATTTACAAGCAACCATTTGTGTGGGGTTGAGAACATACTCAGTGAGAGCGCCTGGATGGATACACAAAAATTTATTTTAATTTATTTTATTTTCCAATATGTTGATATGTTAGGGCACTCGTATCTCGAGGTACCATTGTAAGTTGATATGTTATGGCACTCGTATCTCGAGGTACCACTGTAAGTTGATATTTTAGGGAACTCGTATCTCGAGGTACCACTGTAAGTTGATATGTTAGGGCACTCGTATCTCAGGTACCATTGTAAGTTGATATTTTATGGGCACTCGTATCTCGAGTTACCACTGTAAGTTGATATGTTAGGGCACTCGTATCTCGAGGTACCACTGTAAGTTGATATGTTAGGGCACTCGTATCTCAAGGTACCACTGTAAGTTGATATGTTAGGGCACTCGTATTTCGAGGTAAAACTGTAAGTTGATATTTTAGGGCACTCGTATCTCAAGGTACCACTGTAAGTTGATATGTTAGGGCACTCGTATCTCGAGGTACCACTGTAAGTTGATATGTTAGGGCACTCGTATCTCGAGGTACCACTGTAAGTTGATATGTTAGGGCACTCGTATCTCAAGGTACCACTGTAAGTTGATATGTTAGGGCACTCGTATTTCGAGGTAAAACTGTAAGTTGATATTTTAGGGCACTCGTATCTCGATGATTTAGGGCACTCGTATCTCGAGGTACCACTGTAAGTTGATATGTTAGGGCACTCGTATCTCGAGGTACCACTGTAAGTTGATATGTTAGGGCACTCGTATCTCGAGGTACCACTGTAAGCTGATATGTTAGGGCACTCGTATCTCGAGGTACCACTGTAAGTTGATATGTGAGCCTAGCTCCAGCTAAAGACGGTAAGTGCCCGTTGCAAAAATAATATTTAATCTATTAATGAAAATATTAATGTAACCCTATTTTATTGTATCTATTGTTTTACGTTAAGGTCGAATTTTTCAATGAGTGAGAAACCGAAGACAATTCTAGTCATGGACTTAAACACTCCAAGTCAAGATCCTATGACATCACTAATGAAAGACTTATCACACTCTCAGTCATATACCTATGACATAACTAGTCAGAGACTTTCACACTCCAATTCAGAAACCTATGACATTCCTAGTATGACACCATTGAAACTATTGCCCTGCATGGTGTCTCTTTAGTTTTCTCAGGGCTATGCATGAAGAAGTTTGGCATAATTTAATTATTTCATACTTCTTATAGTTAAATAAATATTTGATCCGGTGCTACACTAACCTGATCCAGAAAGTACAGTGTGTGGTGTGTATTACTGCAATACTATACTCACCTGATCCAGAAAGTACAGTGTGTGGTGTGTATTACTGCAATACTATACTCACCTGATCCAGAAAGTACAGTGTATGGTGTGTATTACTGCAGTACCCCACTCACGTGATCCAGAAAGTACAGTGTATGGTGTGTATTACTGCAGTACCCCACTCACCTGATCCAGAAAGTACAGTGTATGGTGTGTATTACTGCAGTACCCCACTCACCTGATCCAGAAAGTACAGTGTATGGTTGTACTAACTGCAGTACTATACTCACCTGATCCATAAAGTACAGTGTATGGTGTGTATTACTGCAGTACTATACTCACTTGATCCAGAAAGTACAGTGTATGGTGTGTATTACTGCAGTACCCCCACTCAACTGATCCAGAAAGTACAATGTATGGTGTGTATTACTGCAATAATATACTCACCTGATCCAGAAAGTACCATGTATGGTGTGTATTACTGCAATACTATACTCACCTGATCCAGAAAGTACAGTGTATGGTGTGTATTACTGCAATACTATACTCACCTGATCCAGAAAGTACAGTGTATGGTGTGTATTACTGCAATACTATACTCACCTGATCCAGAAAGTACAGTGTATGGTGTGTATTACTGCAATACTATACTCACCTGATCCAGAAAGTACTGTGTATGGTGTGTATTACTGCAATACTATACTCACCTGATCCAGAAAGTACCGTATATGGTGTGTATTACTGCAATACTATACTCACCTGATCCAGAAAGTACCGTGTATGGTGTGTATTACTGCAATACTATACTCATCTGATCCAGAAAGTACAGTGTATGGTGTGTATTACTGCAATACTATACTCACCTGATCCAGAAAGTACAGTGTATGGTGTGTATTACTGCAGTACCCCACTCAACTGATCCAGAAAGTACAGTGTATGGTGTGTATTACTGCCAGTACCATACTCACCTAATCCATAAAGTACAGTGTATGGTGTGTATTACTGCAGTACCCCACTCACCTGATCCAGAAAGTACAGTGTATGGTGTGTATTACTGCAATACTATACTCACCTGATCCAGAAAGTACAGTTTATGGTGTGTATTACTGCAATACTATACTCACTTGATCCAGAAAGTACAGTATATGGTGTACCTGATCCAGAAAGTACAGTGTATGGTGTGTATTACTGCAATACTATACTCACCTGATCCATAAAGTACAGTGTATGGTGTGTATTACTGCAGTACCTCACTCACCTGATCCAGAAAGTACAGTGTATGGTGTGTATTACTGCAGTACCCCACTCACCTGATCCAGAAAGTACAGTGTATGGTGTGTATTACTGCAGTACCCCATTCACCTGATCCAGAAAGTACAGTGTATGGTGTGTATTACTGCAGTACCCCACTCACCTGATCCAGAAAGTACAGTGTATTACTGCAGTACCCCACTCACCTGATCCAGAAAGTACAGTTTATGGTGTGTATTACTGCAGTACCCCACTCACCTGATCCAGCAAGTACCGAGTGTGGTGTGTATTACTGCAGTACCCCACTCACCTGATCCAGAAAGTACAGTGTATTACTGCAGTACCCCACTCACCTGATCCAGAAAGTACAGGTTATGGTGTGTATTACTGCAGTACCCCACCAACCTGATCCAGCAAGTACCGAGTGTGATGTGTATTACTGCAGTACCACACTCACCTGATCCAGCAAATAAAGAGTATGGTGTGTATTACTGCAGTACCCCACTAACCTGATCCAGCAAGTACCGAGTGTGGCGTGTTTTTACTGCAGTACCCCACTCACCTGATCCACCGAGTACCGAGTGTGGTGTGTATTACTGCAGTACCCCACTCACCTGATCCAGCAAGTACCGAGTGTGGTGTGTATTACTGCAGTACCCCACTCACCTGATCCAGCAAGTACCGAGTGTGGTGTGTATTACTGCAGTACCCCACTCACCTGATCCAGCAAGTACCGAGTGTGGTGTGTACTGAGCACAGCTGTAAATGTGGTGAAGTGTTTGCTGCGGACTATCTTTAGCTTCTCCCTCAGCAAGGGCAGCGTCTTGTTGTTGACCAGGACTCCAGTGACCAGCATCCAGGACTTTTGGGCCAGACGTTCTAGGACTATAGCTCCTGGAAGTCAAACATGTAAAATCTGAGATTTTTTAGCCCTTCCAAAAAGCGTAAATTTTTTTTCGCTATTTTTAAAACATGTTTTCCATTAAAAACAAGACCACGCCATAAAGAAGTTAAAATAAACAGGAACACCGGACATATATCACAACCCGATGGGTTTTCGTTTCACACAGAGACACTGCTGGGATTCATGGAACACAATCTACACTACCTGCTGGGAGTCATGGAATATATGCTACACTACTTCCTGGGAGTCATGCAACACAATTTATACTACCTGCTGGGAGTCATGGAACACAATCTACACTACCTGCTGGGAGTCATGCAACACAATCTACACTACCTGCTGGGAGTCATGGAACACAATCTACACTACCTGCTGGGAGTCATGCAACACAATCTACACTACCTGCTGGGAGTCATGGAACACAATCTACACTACCTGCTGGGAGTCATGGAACACAATCTACACTACCTGCTGGGAGTCATGGAACACAATCTACACTACCTGCTGGGAGTCAGGGAACACAATCTACACTACCTGCTGGGAGTCATGGAACACAATCTACACTACCTGCTGGGAGTCATGGAATATATGCTACACTACCTGCTGGGAGTCATGGAACACAATCTACACTACCTGCTGGGAGTCATGGAACACAATCTACACTACCTGCTGGGTAGTCATGAACACAATCTACACTACCTGCTGGGAGTCATGGAATATATGCTACACTACCTGCTGGGAGTCATGGAACACAATCTACACTACCTGCTGGGAGTCATGGAACACAATCTACACTACCTGCTGGGAGTCATGCAACACAATCTACACTACCTGCTGGGTAGTCATGGAACACAATCTACACTACCTGCTGGGAGTCATGGAACACAATCTACACTACCTGCTGGGAGTCATGGAATATATGCTACACTACCTGCTGGGAGTCATGCAACACAATCTACACTACCTGCTGGGTAGTCATGGAACACAATCTACACTACCTGCTGGGAGTCATGGAACACAATCTACACTAACTGCTGGGAGTCATGGAACATATGCTACACTACCTGCTGGGAGTCATGGAACACAATCTACACTACCTGCTGGGTAGTCATGGAACACAATCTACACTACCTGCTGGGTAGTCATGGAACACAATCTACACTACCTGCTGGGAGTCATGGAACACAATCTACACTACCTGCTGGGAGTCATGGAATATATGCTACACTACCTGCTGGGAGTCATGGAACACAATCTACACTACCTGCTGGGAGTCATGGAACACAATCTACACTACCTGCTGGGAGTCATGGAACACAATCTACACTACCTGCTGGGAGTCATGGAACACAATCTACACTACCTGCTGGGAGTCATGGGAACACAATCTACACTACCTGCTGGGAGTCATGCAACACAATCTACACTACCTGCTGGGAGTCATGGAACACAATCTACACTACCTGCTGGGAGTCATGGAACACAATCTACACTACCTGCTGGGAGTCATGCAACACAATCTACACTACCTGCTGGGTAGTCATGGAACACAATCTACACTACCTGCTGGGAGTCATGCAACACAATCTACACTACCTGCTGGGTAGTCATGGAACACAATCTACACTACCTGCTGGGAGTCATGGAATATATGCTACACTACCTGCTGGGAGTCATGGAACACAATCTACACTACCTGCTGGGAGTCATGGGAACACAATCTACACTACCTGCTGGGAGTCATGGAACACAATCTACACTACCTGCTGGGAGTCATGCAACACAATCTACACTACCTGCTGGGAGTCATGCAACACAATCTACACTACCTGCTGGGAGTCATGCAACACAATCTACACTACCTGCTGGGAGTCATGGAACACAATCTACACTACCTGCTGGGTAGTCATGGAACACAATCTACACTACCTGCTGGGTAGTCATGGAACACAATCTACACTACCTGCTGGGAGTCATGGAATATATGCTACACTACCTGCTGGGAGTCATGGAACATATGCTACACTACCTGCTGGGAGTCATGGAACACAATCTACACTACCTGCTGGGAGTCATGGAACACAATCTACACTACCTGCTGGGAGTCATGCAACACAATCTACACTACCTGCTGGGAGTCATGCAACACAATCTACACTACCTGCTGGGAGTCATGCAACACAATCTACACTACCTGCTGGGAGTCATGGAACACAATCTACACTACCTGCTGGGAGTCATGCAACACAATCTACACTACCTGCTGGGAGTCATGGAACACAATCTACACTACCTGCTGGGAGTCATGGAACACAATCTACACTACCTGCTGGGAGTCATGGAACACAATCTACACTACCTGCTGGGAGTCATGGAATATATGCTACACTACCTGCTGGGAGTCATGGAACACAATCTACACTACCTGCTGGGAGTTAGGGAACACAATCTACACTACCTGCTGGGAGTCATGGAACACAATCTACACTACCTGCTGGGAGTCATGCAACACAATCTACACTACCTGCTGGGAGTCATGCAACACAATCTACACTACCTGCTGGGAGTCATGGAACACAATCTACACTACCTGCTGGGAGTCATGGAACACAATCTACACTACCTGCTGTGAGTCATGGAACACAATCTACACTACCTGCTGGGAGTCATGCAACACAATCTACACTACCTGCTGGGAGTCATGGAACACAATCTACACTACCTGCTGGGAGTCATGCAACACAATCTACACTACCTGCTGGGAGTCATGGAACACAATCTACACTACCTGCTGGGAGTCATGCAACACAATCTACACTACCTGCTGGGTAGTCATGGAACACAATCTACACTACCTGCTGGGAGTCATGGAATATATGCTACACTACCTGCTGGGAGTCATGGAACACAATCTACACTACCTGCTGGGAGTTAGGGAACACAATCTACACTACCTGCTGGGAGTCATGGAACACAATCTACACTACCTGCTGGGAGTTATGGGAACACAATCTACACTAACTGCTGGGAGTCATGGAACACAATCTACACTACCTGCTGGGTAGTCATGGAACACAATCTACACTAACTGCTGGGAGTCATGGAATATATGCTACACTACCTGCTGGGAGTCATGGAACACAATCTACACTACCTGCTGGGAGTTAGGGAACACAATCTACACTACCTGCTGGGAGTCATGCAACACAATCTACACTACCTGCTGGGAGTCATGGAACACAATCTACACTACTTGCTGGGAGTCATGGAACACAATCTACACTACCTGCTGGGTAGTCATGGAACACAATCTACACTAACTGCTGGGTAGTCATGGAACACAATCTACACTACCTGCTGGGAGTCATGGAACATATGCTACACTACCTGCTGGGAGTCATGGAACACAATCTACACTACCTGCTGGGGAGTCATGGAACACGACCACACGGTTCAGTCCGTAGTATCGGAGCATGTCCTCCGTCGCCTGAGCGTACACCGAGGGGTCGGGGAATAGCTGGATGATGTACGACGACAACGGCTGTTCCATGGGGGTCAAGGACGTCACGAAGTAAGGGATGCGGGCGTGCTCGGCCGCCACGGCGTAAGGCCAGCTGTATGGCCCTATGACCGCGGTGGGCTTCTTCTCACGCAGGTCCTTGTAGGCTGACGGACCAGGGAGAAAGAGAATTTAGTTAATTACAGACACGTAGCCTTCGCTACATTCAGATCATAAATAGATGTAAAAACAAAGTTTTTGACTATAAATCCCTCATAAATGAGACATAACTAAAAGTAGTGATTATGTTTAAACGCGACATTTACAGACTGAAACAGAATTATCTCCCCTGGTTTTAAAACCGGGCGCAGGGACGGTAGGGGGTGTGAACATCGACGGTCGGCGTCAACGCGTGAACTGAACTGGCACGTAAAAGAATTATAAACAAATAGTCGGTTCGGATGTCCGATTCAACTTACAAAGCAAGTTAATATAAGGGATTTCAAAATTGAAATATCGCTGGTTATTTTGTGTTGAACTTGTATTGCAATTAGGTTTCTTGTTTATTTCTTATTCACTAAATGTTATAGTTTAACTAGGTTTTATGAAGTCATTTGTTTAGCGTCGAATTCAAACTGAAGTATTCGATTACTGTATTCACGTCTTAAGTATTTCATTGTGACAAGTGACAATTAGCCACATCGCATTGCAAACAATCACCTTTCTTGAAACTGTTGACGTCATCCAAATTGTAGGCATCGAGGAATTCAACGGAGAATGTAATATTTTCATCCTCCACGAGCTGAACGATCCGCTGCGAGTCTTCTTCCGAGGGGTTTAATGGCATCTTCAGAATCCCTGTAGGAGGAGTGATAACAATATGGATTTACTGTGTGTTTATGAAAGATGGGGGGGGATAAGTCATGGAGAATATCCCCCCCCCCAAATATATAAATATATATATGCATATACTTGAATACATTATTTTGATGAACATAAAAATGTTATGTACAATTGAGAGACTTTGATTTTGTAGTAAACTCACTTTATCTATCTTACTTTTTTCCACCAAAAATATCGTTTCTGTCATCTTCGATATTTAAGTCTAATTATTTCACTTGTGGTGATGGTATTTAATTTGTGTCACCTGAGTCACCTACTATTTGTTTGTTGCCCATTTTGTATTCGTTTTATGTGTACAATTTTTATTGACATTTACTCGTGTAGAAAAAAAAATTTAACCTATATTTTAAAAAATGAGAGATGAAAAAATCAAAACAAATCAATGGAAATTTATTATACAAAACATTTATTGATGACCACATTTTATGTTGTTTATTTAATCATAATTAAAGTGTTCGAACAAATAGATCCTTCCTAAGATGTTAGAGAAAATTGTTTTTAATCATATCCCTGCTATTGTGTAATAACTTGTTACGTGTAACAACATTCAAATGTTAAACTGAAATGTCAATTATATCGATTTCTGCCTCCAAACAACATCATGGAGCTTTTATAACCACACTGTGCCAGGGCAATGACCTAGTGGACAGAACAAGTACTGGACATCAGACAATGAGCTAGTACACAGAACAAGTACTGGACATCAGGCAATGAGCTAGTACAAAGAACAAGTACTGGACATAAGGCAATGAGCTAGTACACAGAACACGTACTGGACATCAGACAATGAGCTAGTACACAGAAAAAAGACTGGGCATCAGGGCAATGAGCTAGTACACAGAACAAGCACTGGACATCAGACAATGAGCTAGTACACAGAACAAGCACTGGACATCAGACAATGAGCTAGTACACAGAACAAGTACTGGACATCAGACAATGAGCTAGTAGACAGAACAAGTACTGGACATCAGACAATGAGCTAGTAGACAGAATAAGTACTGGAAATCAGACAATGGTCTAGTACACAGAACAAGCACTGGACACCAGGGCAATGAGCTAGTAGACAGAACAAGTACTGGACATCAGACTATGAGCTAGTACACAGAACAAGCAATGGACATTAGGGCAATGAGCTAGTACACAGAACAAGTACTGGACATCAGACAATGAGCTAATAGACAGAACAAGTACTAGACATCAGACAATGAGCTAGTACACAGAACAAGTACTGGACATCAGACAATGAGCTAGTACACATAACAAGTACTGGACATCAGACAATGAGCTAGTACACAGAACAAGTACTGGACATCAGACAATGAGCTAGTAGACAGAACAGGTACTGGACATCAGACAATGAGCTAGTACACAGAACAAGTACTGGACACCAGGGCAATGAGCTAGTACACAGAACAAGTACTGGACACCAGGGCAATCAGCTAGTACACAGAACAAGTACTGGACATCAGACAATGAGCTAGTAGACAGAACAAGTACTTGACATCAGACAATGAGCTAGTAGACAGAACAAGTACTTGACATCAGAAAATGAGCCATTAGACAGAACAAGTACTGGACATCAGACAATAAGCTAGTACACAGAATAAGTACTGGACACCAGGGCAATTAGCTAGTACACAGAACAAGTACTGGACATCAGACAATGAGCTAGTACACAGAACAAGTACTGGACACCAGGGCAATGAGCTAGTACACAGAACAAGTACTGGACACCAGGGCAATGAGCTAGTACACAGAACAAGTACTGGACATCATGGCAATGAGCTAGTACACAGAACAAGTACTGGACATCAGACAATGAGCTAGTACACAGAACAAGTACTGGACACCAGGGCAATGAGCTAGTACACAGAACAAGTACTGGACACCAGGGCAATGAGCTAGTACACAGAACAAGTACTGGACACCAGGACAATGAGCTAGTACACAGAACAATTACTGGACACCAGGGCAATGAGCTAGTACACAGAACAAGTAATGGACACCAGGGCAATGAGCTAGTACACAGAACAATTACTGGACACCAGGGCAATGAGCTTGTACACAGAACACGCACTGGACATCAGACAATGAGCTAGTACATAGAACATGTACTGGACACCAGGGCAATGAGCTAGTACACAGAACAAGCAGTGAACACCAGGCCAATGAACTAGTACACAGAACAAGTACTGGACATCAGGGCAATGAGCTAGTACACAGAACAAAGACTGGACATCAGGGCAATGAGTTAGTACACAGAACAAGTACTGGACATCAGACAATGAGCTAGTGCACAGAACAAGTACTGGACATCAGACAATGAGCTAGTACACAGAACAAGTACTGGACATCAGACAATGAGCTAGTACACAGAACAAAGACTGGACATCAGGGCAATGAGCTAGTACACAGAACAAGTACTGGACATCAGACAATGAGCTAGTACACAGAACAAGCACTGGACACCAGGGCAATGAGCTAGTAGACAGAACAAGCACTGGACATCAGACAATGAGCTAGTACACAGAACAAGTACTGGACATCAGACAATGAGCTAGTACACAGAACAAGTACTGGACATCAGACAATGAGCTAGTACACAGAACAAGTACTGGACATCAGGCAATGAGCTAGTACACAGAACAAGTACTGGACATCAGGCAATGAGCTAGTAGACAGAACAAGTATTGGACACCAGGGCAATGAGCTAGTACACAGAACAAGTACTGGACATCAGGCAATGAGCTAGTACACAGAACAAGTACTGGACATCAGACAAAGAGCTAGTACACAGAACAAGCACTGGACATCAGGCAATGAGCTAGTAGACAGAACAAGTACTGGACATCAGGACAATGAGCTAGTAGACAGAACAAGTACTGGTCACGTCACCAGGGCAATGAACTTGTACACCGACCAAGTACTGGTCACGTCACCAGGGCAATGAGCTAGTACACAGAACAACCACTGGTCACGTCACCAGGGCAATGAACTTGTACGCAGAACAAGTACTGGTCACGTCACCAGGGCAATGAACTTGTACACAGAAAAAGTACTGGTCACGTCACCAGGGCAATGAACTTGTACACAGAACAAGTACTGGTCACCAGCTCCGAGCCGCTAGTCTTGTTAGAAGCAACAACTGAATAAAATCCCTCCCATATTGCCAGTGGCAGCTACAGAATGGACTCATAAGCTCAACGTACAAAGCAATTTAGACGTTATATAAATTATTATTTTTTTTAAAATTTGACGTAATCTTTTCAGATTAGGTACAATTGCCACAAAAAAACCAACAAAAAAAAACCCCAAGAGTAAGAGTAAGACTAAGACTAAGAGTAATGGTTTTTGAAAGGTTGAAACGGTGACGTGTACTTCAGGAATACATCAAGACTCGTGTGTGGCAGTGGTCACCGATATCCGCTATCTCCACCATCTCTGCTGGCCTGGTGTTAATTGTTCTGATTGTCTGGCTGGAGTCCTGCGGCGGCATTTAGCCTGTCGGTTGGGGGTGGGCTCCCCATTGCCGACATGCCTCCTGGTCTCTCGGCAATCATGAATTATGAATGACGAGAGTTAGTGAAAGTAGGTCACGGGGAGTGAAGGGGGAATGTCGGCTGAACAGCGTGGGATGAAGTGTACATGGTGCTAATAGACATTAATTAACTTTATGGGAAAAAATATTTGATTAGAGCAAAACGTTTTGGCTACTCTTGTTAGTGTAAGTCACTGTAAGTGTCCTTTTATGGTCTTTTTCATAAAGAAGTTTATCATAAATTATTACTCGCTTTTATTTAGTTTGCCGATTGAGCTGAAATTTGGCAGCCACCTGTATCTCCGGTGACAATACGATATTCCAAAATATCATTTCATCTGCACGGTCCGCTGTCAAGTTATTTGATTTTTTGTTCATTTTTTTTACTGTTAACTTAACCAGGTAATCAAAGCGAAATAAATAAATTTTTAATTAAAAAATTGATTTTAAAAAGTATTTTTTTAAAAGCACCCTTTTATTCCAATGCACTAAAAGGGACAAAATAAGTTTTCTCATGTCTACAAAAATAAAAGCGTGGACTCATAATTATGAGTATTCCGTGTCAATCTCTGTCAACATATAACCATGCGTTAAGCATATACAGTGTATTTCCGAAGCACAATGATTGAGAGTACACAAGAAAATGTTACTTGTACAAAAAATTTTCAGGGAGATGAAATTCCACTCAACAATCCTGAAGGAAATAAATCTCGACAACCAGTATGATAATGGATTAAAAGAAAGTTTAGCTGAACGATTTATTACGACCGTGATCTTAAAAGCGCCAGCGAGAGTTCTCACTGAATTATCCTTAAGTTGATGGTGTTAATCGCCACAGGAGTGTGAGTGTATGACAGAAAGAATGTTCCATTTAAGCTGCGTGGCTGCGGAACCCGCGCAGATTTCTTACCGACGCCGCGCAGCAGTTTAGAATCACTGCGCAGAAAATTTTGTAAAATATTGCACAACAAATGAATACTAATACTATGCAACTTTGCACACGAGTTTTATCACTTTGCAAACGGCCCAAAGAATCTTTGAGGGAACATTGGACAGGAGTGTGAGTGTGTGACAGGAATGTGAGTGTGTGACAGGAATGTGAGTGTGTGACAGGAATGTGAGTGTTTGACAGGATTGTGAATGTAGACTGGAGCGAGTGTATGACAGTAGGTGGTGTATGACAGGAGGGGTTATGAGAAGAATGTGGCTGTATGACAGGAGTGTACGTGTCTGAATAGAGCGAGTGTATGACAGGAGGGGTTAGGAGAAGCGTGTGTATGGTAGGAGTGTGTGTGTATGGTAGGAGTGTGGGTGTATGACATGCCATCTCAGCCATAACTTCATGCATGGGTCTAATCATATTCTAATCGAAGAATTTAGTAACTCATTTAGTGTAAAAACAAAATGATATGAAAACGTGAAAAACTACCAAAAACGAGTAGAAATACGAACTTTGGTTAAATTAAATAATGCAATCTGATAATCTTGAGATTTAGCCTTAAAGCTTTGACCAACGCCTTGTTAACCTGCTCCATCTGCTGTATATCATACGACACTACAGCATCCTTAAATGGTTGGTAAAGGTATTAAATAAAAAATTAATAGACGCGATTGGGGAGGGGGGCCGTAATTCTATAAATATAAGTCATTTAACGGCAAAAATTCTCATCTAGTGTTTCACCGGCAACATCCTTCCATCCAATCCCTCCTTCGTTCATTCCATCCAATCATGCATGCATCTGTCCATCGTTTAGTCAATTTATCTATAAATCTGTTTGCCTTTTCTGAGTGACGTTGTCTTTCGCTATTTACCTCAAGCATCGTTGCACATCACTTGTCTCTAGTGTAAAAAAAAACCCACTAATTATTAAGCAATGGGGGAAACGGATAACAAAAGCCAAGGCCATGGTTATGTATTTGGGCTTTTAACAAATGCTTTTTGCCTGTACCGTGATTTGGAGGGAAAAAAAAGGGGGGGGGGTTCCTACGTTGTTTTTGATTCAGGTATAAACGACTGATGTTTAGATTGACTTGCTGCGTGAAATAATCACATCAGAGTGTCCACTGTGGTCAGGGCTGTTCCCTGCCGTTGCATGCTGTTCATGACTCTTTGAGGTATCAGCTGTTAGCTCAATCCTCGCTGGTATGAGATTGCTACACGTTTATGAAAGCGGCCCCCCGTGGGGCAGGCTCAGATTGTCCATTATCTCGCTAATGCTAGCTGGCTCCCTGAAGATTTGATCGTTGAAGGAATAATTTCGCCTAATTCATAAAATCAACCGCCAATTATCCATAACTCAATGGAAATGTTGTGTGAAATCCTGGATACAATTCATATAGATGAGATGACATGATTTCATGTCAGTATTTCAATCAGTTAGGGGCGGATAAGACATGATGTCACGTACAGTACTTCAATCAGGGGCGGGTATAACATGATTTATTTGTTGGACAGTTCAATCAGGGCAGCCGTAACATGATTTATTTGTTTGACAGTTCAATCAGTGCAGCTATGACATGACTTATTGTCAGTTCGAGTACCTAGCTCTATGATAAATAACATAAATTATTTACGAAAAGGGGAAAAAAGAAAGGGCGGCGCTTTTTTAAATCCCTTATATTAACTTCACCGGCGTCTCTCTCTCTCTCTCTCTCTCTCTCTCTCTCTCTCTCTCTCTCTCTCTCTCTCTCTCTCTCTCTCTCTCTCTGTCTGTCTTGGGCGGGCGGAAAAACAGAAGTAAAAAATGACCCACTTCCCATGATCCGATCGAACTGAAATTTGGCACACGGACCCGTCTAACCTAACAATGCATCGTATCAAAATTTCAGATCGATCGAACGTACCGTAATTAAATTAATGCATTTTTAGTTTATCCTTATATGAGGTATGTAATTTTAATTCACGGTTTGTTATTGTTTTTTTCCCACGTGAAATTTTGAGCTGACGCATTGAGGCGACCCAACGAAGCGACGGGCGCTTTTGTTTACATTTTACGTGTCACTCTGAGCTCGGTCAAGCGAATCGGTGACCAGACTTTTCCCCTCTCCCCCCCCCACCCACCCCTCCCCCCCACTAGGGTTATGATGCAAAGTTGAGTTAAGACAGATTCAGTCTGTAAATGTTTGAAAATAATCAATACTGTTAGTTATGTCTCATATATAAGGGATTTATAGTCAAAAACTTTGTTTTTACGGGTTTGTTTTATTAAATCCCTTATATTAACTTCACCGCCGTCTCTGACTTGGGTTCGCGGGCGGAAAAACAAAAGTAAAAAATGATACACTTCCCGTGTTGCCTTTGAGCTGAAATTTTGAACATAGACCCGTTTCACCTAACAATGCATCGTTTCAAAATTTCAGATCGATCGAACGTACCGTAATTAAATTAATTCATTTTTAGTTTATCTCTATATAACATATGTAATTAAAATTCATGGTTTGTTATTGTTTTTTCTTTCACGTGCCAGTTGAATTAACGCGTTGACGCATCCCGTCGATGTCCACACCCCATCCCGTCCCTTCCCCCGGTTTTAAAGCCAGGGATCATCACTCGGTATCAGTCTGTAAATGTTTGTCGCGTTTGAACATAATCAATACTTTTAGTTATGTCTCATATATAAGGGATTTATAGTCAAAAACTTTGTTTTTACGGGGTTGTTTTTTGAAATCCCTTATATTAACTTCACCGTCGTCTCTGTCTCTCTCTCTCTCTCTCTCTTTCTCTCTCTCTCTCTCTCTCTCTCTCTCTCTCACTCTCTCTCTCTCTCTCTGTCTGTCATCGGTGGGCGGAAAAAAGTTTTAAAAATGACACACTTCCCGTGATACTATCGAGCTGACATTTGGCACATAGACTCGTGTCATCTAACAATGCATCGTATCAAAATTTCAGATCGATCAAACGACCGTAATTAAATTAATGCATTTTTAGTTTATGTCTATATAACACATGTAATTCAATTTCACAGTTTGTTATTGTGTTTTTTTTTCCACGTGCCAGTTGAGTTCAAGCGTTGACGCCACCCATCGATGCTTTTGTTTACATTTTACGTGTCACGCTGAGTTCGGACCAATGATCGGTTACCAGCCCTTTTCCGCTCTCCCAGCCCGAGGTTATACGGCAAAGGGGAGTTAAGGCAGATTCAGTCTGTAAATGTTTGTCGCGTTTGAACATGATCAATACTTTTAATTATGTCTCATATATATAAGGGATTTATAGTCAAAAACTTTGTTTTTACGGGGTTCTTTAATTGAATTATCTCTTTGTGCTCTTTTGAAAGTGTGATGGGGGGAGGAGAATTTATTTTTGGGGAGACGTTATTTTACAGGATGGAGAATTTATTTTAATCTGGAGGAAAATGTTTTCTCCCCCCCCCCGGAGGCTTTGCTTTCAAATAAATCCTCGGGGGGGGGGCTGTATGGGATGGGATTTATTTTGCAATACCGGCCCTGCATTAGATAGTCTGATAGATTGCTTGAAGAGATTCACACTGAGGCCTTCAGTCATTGCCATTAAGCACAAAGAATTTATCCCAAGGGTTATCGTTCGTGACGATACATTCCCGTAGGCGAATATACCTAATATTAATATGACAAAGTTTTTTTTGTTTATTTATTTGTGTGTGTGTTGTTTTTTTTTCTTCGGTTTTTTGTTGTTGTTCTTTTTTTTTGTTTCTTGTGTGTGTGTGGGG
Source organism: Ampullaceana balthica (assembly GCA_944989445.1). Lineage (NCBI taxonomy): Eukaryota > Metazoa > Mollusca > Gastropoda > Lymnaeidae > Ampullaceana > Ampullaceana balthica. Next base: position 667,868 of record CALYLW010000345.1, read on the forward strand.
CTGGGAGCGGTTCTTTTGCGTGTCTTTATTTTTAAAAGGGAATTAAAAAAGAAAAAAATTACTCCCTTGTTTCACGATCTCTCACTATTACTCTCACTCTCTCACATACTCTCTCAATCTCTCTCTCTCTCTCTCTCTATTACTCTCTCTCTCACACACACTTCACTCTCTCACACTCCACTCACTCTCTCTCTCTCTCTCTCTCTCTCTCTCTGACACTTCAACTACTCTCTATCACACAATTCACTCACTCTCTCTCTCTCTTTCTCTCTCTGTCTCTTTCTTTCTCTCTCTCTCTCTCTCTCTCTCTCTCTCTCTCTATCGCTCTCTCTCTCTCTCTCGCTCTCTCTCTCTCTCTCGCTCTCTCTCTCTCGCTCTCTCTCTCTCTCTCTCGCTCTCTCTCTCGCTCTCTCTCTATCGCTCTCTCTCTCGCTCTCTCTCTCTCTCTCTCTCGCTCTCTCTCTCTCTCTCTCGCTCTCTCTCTCTCTCTCTATTGCTCTCTCTCTCTCGCTCTCTCTCTCGCTCTCTCTCTCTCTCTCTCTCTCTCTCGCTCTCTCTCTCGCTCTCTCTCTCTCTCTCTCTCGCTCTCTCTCTCTCTCTCTCTCTAGCACTAGAAGAAACCTCTAAGCCCCAGGGACTGGACACATGACGAGAATTTCGGGTCATGTCAACGTGTGGTCATGTCACGCAACGAGTGAAAAGGAGAAGTCTAATCTGACAAACACTAGTCACGTGACGAGCCATGATTCTCTCAGGCCAATGTACGGCTATTAAATTTTTACGTCGGTTTGTATTGAGACCAGCGATGGGAACGGGCGAGTGGAATGAAGGCCAATTACGTCAGTGTAAATTGTCACACCACAGAGAAACAGGGCTGTCAACATCCCTTCAAAATAAATTTGTTTTACATCTTTGTCAAGATGCGAATTCTATGCAGCTAATGCAGCTAATAAAAATGCAAGACTAGACACAAATCATGGATACGCGTAGGACGCAATAATCTTCTGTATAGAATGAGCTTCCGTAGCAGATAAGATATGATAAGATAAGATAGATAAGATCAGATGAGATAAGACGTAGAATAGGCCTAGATGAATTAATAGAATGGGAAACTAATATGAGTGTGTCTTATACAGTCTTTCATTCCAGGATATTGCCAACATTGTTAAGAGTATCAACAAAACAAAAAACAACAAATAAATACAAAATACTTTATTCATGGAAAATAAGTAATTCAAACTATGGATTCAAAATAATTAGGAGTAATAATAAATGAGAAATTATCAATGCAGTAATTTTAAAAAATCAAACAAAACCGTTGGCTTTACAAAAGAGAAACTTTTACAAATGTAATAAGAATATAAAACTGAAATGCTACCTCACTTTGGTAAGACCTGTACTAGAATATGCATCTTCTGTATCTGTATGGGACCAATCCACCAAAATATTAAAAGATAAACTAAGGGAAATTCAAAAAAGACCTGCCAGATTTATTACTGGAGAATATTCAAAACTGACAAGAGTAACACCATTAGTTAAACCTAGAAATACTGGAGTATAGACGAAATTAAACAACCCGTAAAAGCAAAGTGACTATAAGCCACTAAGTTATGAGACATGACTAGAAGTATTGATTATGTTCAATATAATACACACCGCGCGACAAACTATCTTAAACATTTACAGATCGGGAAAATATTATAAAAGTAGGTTCAATATAATACGCACACGCACCGCGTGACAGGAAAATATTTAAAAAGTTGTTCAATATAATAAGCACCGCGTTATCAGTCTGGCACCAACATTTACATGTTACATAGAGATACACAGAGATAAACTAAAAATGTATTTATTTAATTACGGTACATTTGATCCATCTGAGATTTTAATACAATGCATGGTTAGGTGACAAAAGTCTATGTCCAAAATTTCAGCTCGATAGCATCACGGGAAATGGGTCATTATTTTTGTCTTTTGTTTTTCCGCGGGACCAAAAGACAGACAGTCAAGACGGTAAAGTTAATATAAGGGAATTAATTAAAGAACCCGTAAAAACAAAGTGTTTGACTATAAATCCCTTCTATATGAGACATAACTAAAAAAATATTGATTGTGTTCAATATAATACGCACCGCGCGAAAAACTAGTATAAACATTTACAGATCGAGAAAATTTTATAAAAGTATGTTCAATATAATACGACGCACGTCAGGAAAATATTAAAAAGGTTGTTCAATATAATGCGCACCGCGTGACAGTCTAGCAGAGGGGTCTCCAAACAGTATATATTTCTGGCTTTAGATTTGATGTCCCTAACATCAACAGTGACTTGAGACATCATCGGACAAGCTAGTTCTCAAACTCTTCTGCACGTATTTCCTCCTCGATAATGTCTGTTCACACAAGTATGTTGTTTCAAAGATTGAAAGGTACCTTGATGCAAAAGCTTTGACCTTAGGAGTCTTCCTTGGGCGAAAACGGGTAAAAACTCAAAAGTCCTTCTTTGGAAGTGTCCCTAAGGAGATCATTTGCTTGCAAATCAATGACCTCCAGCTGCAATTCATCTGAGCAACTGGCCACATCTGCTTCAAATTGATTTTGAAATAGCCTCACTTCTTCTACCTTTAAATCCAAGTCAGAAAACTGCTCCTAAAACTACAGCTGGAGGTCTTTGATGATCTCGCATGCAAATGATGTGGAGAACTCAACTGATGCTTCAGCCATGAAGACCTTGCACCGCTGAAAGTGTGTCAAGTTGTTTGCCTGTACTTGTTCCAAAAACAAGACAAATTTAGACCTGAAGCCCTTTAGGTGATTGTATAGATCAGAAACTAGATTTTACTCTCCTTGTAGTTTTAGGTTCAGAAATTTTAAATGACCAGTAATGTTTGCAGCAAAGGCCAAATTCATTAATTTAATTACAGTACATTCGATCGATCTGAAATTTTGATACAATGCATTGTTATGTGAAAAAAGTCTATGTGCAAAATTTCAAATTGATAGCATCACGGGAAAAGGGTCATTTTTTACTTTTGTTTTCCGCAGGACGACGACAAACAGATCTCACGACAGACAAACATTAAAGACCGTGAAGTTGATATAAGGGATTTAAAAAGAGTAAAGTAGTAATAATTCAAAAGGCCATTAATACTATATGGGAAAAAACATACAGTGGCGTAGCTAGGGATTGGGGGAGGGGGCGGGGGGGCTTGGTCTCTTTGGGGGGGGCCTGCAAAGATTGCGGTGGCGTAATATTTAATGTAAAAAATTGGGTCACTCCTTTGGGGCTCCCCTCAAGTGGGGGCCCGGGGGGACTTCAAATTTGGACCTCCTGCCCTAGCTACGCCACTGAAAACACGCAAGTAATCTAAAACAACCCTCCGATGGACATAGTGATACAAACACAAGACTGTAAACCATGGGTTAACATAGGACTCAATAATCTTCTGCACAGATGGAGCTTCTGTAATAGTAATAGATATGATTTTTTTTTAAAAGATGAGATAAAATATTAGGTATTCGATTGCAACTATTTTATAAATGTTAAATATCGAAGTATGCTGTTTGTCTTTATCTCATCAGATATTTGTTAATTTTGCGTTAATTTTCAGTTCAGGCACTTTAATGAGGAAACAAAACGTGCTTATAATTTCAAATAAACAGGGCCGGATTTAGAATCGATGGGGCCCTAAGCTATTTGAGATACGGGGGCCCTTTTTAAAGTCCAAACATTCTGTGTCAGTGCAAAATATGAAGATAAAATTCCGGGGGTGGGGGGAAAGAAGGCGGGGCCCCTAAGCTATAGCTCGTTTAGCAAATAGGTAAATCCAGCACTGTATATATACTAAACTAAAACGTTATTGAAAAAGTGTCGATACTTATATATTTATCCTGAAAAAAATTAACAAAAATCTTGTCCAAAAACACTAACGTTACGTCATGTCTCCGGTCTCTCACAAACGACAAGCACTGAGGCAGCTGTAAATGCCAAACCTGTGATGCTTCTCCGTGAATTCTTTTTTCTTTGAGCCCCAGAAGGCGTTCCTCTACTCTATACTCTATTCCCCAGGAGGGTTGCCTCTATACCCCAGGAGGCTTTCCTCTACTTTATACCCCAGGAAGGTTGTTTTGTTTTTTCCCCACTTGCTACCCAGGTAAACTACAAGAGTCTTTCATCGACTAGAACTAGAACATTCCAAGTAAAGATGCAAACACGGCTTTTCAGGAAACTGTCAGATACATTGTTTGGGAGATGACATAAAATGTCGTGTTTTTTTCCATCTCAACTGTTGATTTAAACGAGGTATTTGGAAAAGTCTCATGGTATATAGTTGTATAATGTTATTTCTGTGTGGGTATTTGAAAAACTCTCATATTATATGTTTGTATTATGAATGTTACTTCTGTGTGAAGAATTGAATCACTTGAGGCAGGCTGTAATGGACATGTTCAAGAGGTCGAGAGAAGTGAAAGAAATTGAACTGGAGATTTAGTAGGCACGGCTCTGAGAACTGCACGTGACTTGAATGACATGTAGCGTCTTATAGATATTTTTATCATGTGCTACATCAGTTGTCATTTTATTGCGGCCAGTGGACCGCATGCAGTCCGGTGCGGGGTTCTTTTCGGCTCACAGAACCCGGAAATAATTTTTTTAAACAACTAATGTATGTTGAAGATGACATATTTGTCCTTGAATTGTGGCTGTCCATTTCTTCTAGATGCGCCCCTTTGATGTCTCATGACCAAATGATGTGCCCCTCGCCCTGAAAACTATTCCTCTAAACTCGTTCAATGTGTATGAATTATTTTTTTTTATGACTTTGACTAATTCTTGATAACAACTGATTTCAACAAAACTAAATCTATATGACTGTGGCGTCACTAGGGTTGATGTCACCCAGTCCGGTAGGTCATGGTGCCACCCCTCACGACTTACCACATAGACTTCCTCCGAGTCTCCCAGTGCCAAATAACGGGAACATACAGAATTTTACCGTTTGGTGTTACCCATTGTGATGGTGCCACCCGGTGCGGTCCGCACCCCCGCACCTCTCTAGTGACGCCTCTGCTATATGACAGAAGTTAATATAAAACAGGACCTCCGACTTCTTACACTTTTTACTTTTGCCAAATTTAGCTCTGCTTGACCACTCAATGGCTTCTGGAAAAAAATAACGATTGTTATCGATTTTATTTTGTGGCATTGAATCAACTATTTATTTAAACATTGTTTATTCAGTCGATAACTCAAATGTTTTAACTGAACTGGCTTTGATAAGGGAAGTCGTGTTGAACAAATTAAATGCAACATTGTTTTTGGAGATATCGCATTTATTTGTGGCAGGGTTCGGCTATTCTTGGTGATCAAATAACATCATGAACTCAAGATAAAACATTGTTGTAACTTTTATGTAAACCACCAAAGACAAATCTTGTAATTAAGAACTATGATTACAAAACCGGAACCTATACGTGGGTCACAACGGGTCACCCGTGGGTCACAACGGATCACCAGTGGATCACAACGGATCACCAGTGGGTCATAACGTGTCAACAGTGGGTCACAACGGGTCACCAGTGGGTCACAACGGGTCACCAGTGGGTCACAATGGGTCGGCAGTGGGTCACAACGGGTCATCAGTGGGTCACTACGGGTCACCAGTGGGTCACAAAGGGTCATCAGTGGGTCACAACGGGTCACCAGTGGGTCACAACGGGTCGCAGTGGGTCACAACGGGTCATCAGTGGGTCACTACGGGTCACCAGTGGGTCACAACGGGTCACCAGTGGGTCACAACGTGTCACACGGGTCGTGGTCACAACACGGCCACACTCCAGTGGGTCACAACGAGTCACCATTGGGTCACAACGGGTCATCAGTGGGTCACTACGGGTCACCAGTGTCACAACGGGTCACCAGTGGGTCACACAACGGGTCACCAGTGGGTCACAACGGGTCGGCAGTGGGTCACAACGGGTCATCAGTGGGTCACAACGGGTCACCAGTGGGTCACAAACGGGTCACCAGTGGGTCACAACGGGTCACCAGTGGGTCACAACGGGTCACCAGTGGGTCACAACGGGTCACCAGTGGGTCACAACGGGTCACCAGTGCAAATTTCTTGCTCGTAATCAACCGAGATTTGACGTTAAGAAATAATATAAAAAATGTTTGATTACACTGATATGGGAAATGCCCACGTGACAGAGTGCAGCGTAAAATAAAGTGTCAGTTCTGAAATTGCTTGTCAAACTTGCAATCTTTGTGTGGTAGTGAAATGTTAGTCCAGTTAATCCAAACCTCTTCTGTGTCAAAGGGCTTCAGGTTGATGTGGAGATGACCGCGGGTCAAACCCAGACAACACCGTGAGATGACAGAGAAAATATCGTCGACAGTAGAATAATTTTTGTGGTGATTAGATCAAGGATCTCAATAAGGAAACATCATAGTAATCAGAGTTGCTGTTAATATCATAGTAATCCAAGTTGTTGTGCAGATTAAAATAAGAAAATATCATACTAATCCATATTGTTGTTGAGATTTGAACCAGGGTGTCAATGGGAAAATATCTTTGAGAAGAGAACTGTTGAGATTTAGACCATATGTCACATGCACGTGTCAATTTTAGATTAACATTTCATTATTGTCATTTTAACCCCCTTCACCAAAAACAATAATAATAAGTTTAGTGTAAGATGTGCATACACAATTTTAAACAGCTGTGACACCAACGGAATTTTTTAAAATAGCTGCCTCTTTGAACTTATCATCTGTCTCTTTGAACTTATCATCTGTCTCTTTGAACTAATCATCTGTCTCCTTGAAATTATCATCTGTCTCCTTGAACTTATCATCTGTCTCCTTGAACTTATCATCTGTCTCCTTGAACTTATCATCTGTCTCCTTGAGCTTATCATCTGTCTCCTTGAACTTATCACCTGTCTCCTTGAACTTATCATCTGTCTCCTTGAACTTATCATCTGTCTCCTTGAACTTATCATCTGTCTCCTTGAGCTTATCATCTGTCTCCTTGAGCTTATCATCTGTCTCCTTGAACTTATCATCTGTCTCCTTGAACTTATCATCTGTCTCCTTGAACTTATCATCTGTCTCCTTGAGCTTATCATCTGTCTCCTTGAACTTATCATCTGTCTCCTTGAACTTATCATCTGTCTCCTTGAACTTATCATCTGTCACCTTGAGCTTATCATCTGTCTCCTTGAACTTATCATATGTCTCCTTGAACTTATCATCTGTCTCCTTGAACTTATCATCTGTCTCCTTGAACGTATCATCTGTCTCCTTGAACTTATCATCTGTCTCCTTGAACTTATCATCTGTCTCCTTGAACTTATCATCTGTCTCCTTGAACTTATCATCTGTCTCCTTGAACTTATCATCTGTCTCCTTGAGCTTATCATCTGTCTCCTTGAACTTATCATCTGTCTCCTTGAACTTATCATCTGTCTCCTTGAACTTATCATCTGTCTCCTTGAACTTATCATCTGTCTCCTTGAGCTTATCATCTGTCTCCTTGAACTTATCATCTGTCTCCTTGAACTTATCACCTGTCTCCTTGAACTTATCATCTGTCTCCTTGAACGTATCATCTGTCTCCTTGAACTTATCATCTAACTAAAATTACTTGTCTAAATATGCATTCAAGTTGAGTAATTCTTAGAGAATTTAAGTTGATTACAAAGAATGATTATCCTTCCTCCAGGGTGCACGTCACTCACCTCACCCACATGTATTACGATCACGAAGTGAATTAATAGTTGACCCCCACACCTCTCACGTGACTTACATGTGACATTATTATTTGCGAAAGCGCTAGTGTTGTTTATTGCGCACCTTACATTAGGCACCACGGGGGTGGTGATATTAAAAGATGCGGGGCCACCAAGGGATAAGTGATGATCAAACTGTCATCTGTTGCCTTTAGGTTGGACCATGGGTGGTGTAGGTACATATATTGTGATACAAAGGCAAACACAGAATTTTTAAAAAAAATGGACTGCCCATAATAGAATATACATGTAAATATATACAACACAGGAACACATTACCTGTCAACATAAAGTAAGTCTTCAACAACCGACCAGCAGTAAAGCTTTCATCATATGTCATAAGTACATGCCGTGGCAAAGGGATCTTCCATAATTACGTCACACGATTTTAGCCGATTTTGCACCTCTAAACCCCCTCGTCACACGTCGTCACAAAAAGTTAGACACCCCCTCCAATATGGCGCCACAAAGCTTCACACCCCGCCCACCCGCCCATAAAAGCCATTTTTTAAATTTTGAAAATGAGCATGTTTCAAATAACATTTTTGTCATTTAAGTAGTATGTATTTAGTGTTAGGCTGCAGTCGGCTGCACTATAATATCCTAGATATTTTAAATGTAAATCTTTGTTCGAGATACGAACGATTCAAGATACGAAAGCCATCACGGAACGGATTAATTTCGTGTCTCGAGGTGCCACTGTATTAATTTACAAGGCCAGTTCGGACTTTCCAATTTTTAGATTCTTCTGTTTATACGCAACTGATTCTGTTGTCAATGTCTTCTTTCCTCCCCCCCCCCATCCCCACTCTTTTTTCCAACTGTCAGTGCCTTTCAAAGTGAGGACAATGCAATGGACTTGACCTAGGAATGTGAACGTGCCCAGACCTTTTATATATACCGACGCGGTGCAATGGGTGCGATGGACAGAACAAAGAAATTAAGCAACCCGTAAAAACAAAGTGTTTGACTATAAATCCCTTATAGATGAGACAGAACGAAAAGTATTGATTATATTTAATATAATACGCACCGCGCTACAAACATTTACAGACTGAACGTGACTGAACTCCCCTTGCTGTAAAACGTGTCCGGTAATCGCCAATGGCGGGACTGAACTCCAGTGACAAGTGGAGGTGAACAATAGCATACGGTGACATAGAAATACATAGAGATGAACTAAAAGTGAATTAATTTAATTACGGTACATTCTATCGATCTGAAATTTTGATACCATGCATTGTTAGGTGACACAAGTGTATGTGCGAAATTTTTAGCTCTATAGATTCATGGGAAGTGGGTCATTTTTTACTTTTGTTTTTTCGCCCGCCCACGACAGACAGAGAGAGAGACAAGACGGTGAAGTTAATATAAGTTAATATAAGGGATTTAAAAAAAAATCATATTCTTGTCAACCCATACCTCAGCAACACGGGTCAACCCATACCTCAACATCCCGGGTCAACCCATACCTCAACAACCCGTTTCAACCCATACCTCAACAACCCGGGTCAACCCATACCTCAACAACCCGTTTCAACCCATACCTCAACAACCCGGGTCAAGCCATACCTCAACAACCCATTTCAACCCATACCTCAACAACCCGGGTCAACCCATACCTCAACAACCCGGGTCAACCCATACCTCAACAACCCGTTTCAACCCATACCTCAACAACCCGGGTCAACCCATACCTCAACAACCCGGGTCAACCCATACCTCAACAACCCGTTTCAACCCATACCTCAACAACCCGTTTCAACCCATACCTCAACAACCCGTTTCAACCCATACCTCAACAACCCGTTTCAACCCATACCTCAACAACCCGGGTCAACCCATGCTTCAACAACCTGGGTCAACCCATACCTCAACAACCCGGATCAACCCATACTTCAAAAACCCGGGTCAACCCATACTTCAACAACCCGGGTCAACCCATACCTCAACAACCCGGTTCAACCCATACTTCAACAACCTGGGTCAACCCATACTTTAACAAACCTGGGTCAACCCATACTTCAACAACCCGGGTCAACCCATAGCTCAACAACCCGGGTCAACCCATACTTCCATAACCCGGGTCAACCCATACTTCAACAACCCGGGTCAACCCATACTTCAACAACCCGGGTCAACCCATACTTCAACAACCCAGGTCAACCCATACTCAACAACCCGTTTCAACCCATACCTCAACAACCCGTTTCAACCCATACCTCAACAACCCGGGTCAACCCATACCTCAACAACCCGGGTCAACCCATACCTCAACAATCCGTTTCAACCCATACCTCAACAACCCGGGTCAACCCATACCTCAACAACCCGTTTCAACCCATACCTCAACAACCCGGGTCAACCCATACCTCAACAACCCGGGTCAACCCATACCTCAACAACCCGTTTCAACCCATACCTCAACAACACGGGTCAACCCATACCTCAACAACCCGTCTGCCGTTTTACCACAAAATGTTGTTCAATGATCGCTCATGACCATTAGTTCAGGTCGACCTTTTGATGTGTGCTCCGACAACCTTTACACTTGACACACGGTAATTACACGGTCATTTACACGCTTGACTTGTTCCACCCAAGCCAATGACCTGGGACAAGAGTCAGGAGAGCAGATGTCGCCAACAGGGTGTTGGAATGTTCTCCATAATTCAGCACAGCGGAGTCGTAAAACAGAATACCCTAAGGAATCCGGCAAATGAAATAAAATTTTAAAACCCGTAAAAAACAAGTTTTTGACTATAAATCCTTTATGTACGAGACATAACTAAAAGAATGTTCATTATAATACGCAGCGCAAGACCATCCAAAAATACAAAATTGCAGTTGTGTCGTAAAACATGTTTAATATAATGCGCAACGATCAGGAATATGTTTATAAAAAGTGTTGTCAATAAAATGCGCACCTTATTGCGCGACAGAAAGGTAGTTCAATACAATACGCACCGCGACACTATCTCAAAAAATAACATGATACATAGAAATAAATAACATAATATAAAAATTCAATAATTTAATTACAGTACATGCGATTGACCTGAAATTTTGATACGTCGTTTTATCATCGGCACGAAACTGCCTGCAAAATTTCAGCTCGCTAGCTTACGAGGAAGTGGGTTAAAAATCGATCCAAAGTTTTGGCGACAAGCAAGCAAACAGTCAACCAAACAAACAGAAACCACGAGTTAATATAAAGAATTTAAAAATTAAACAAAGAACTACGACAATTCGACTCAGATTTATTTGCGGTTTCACTCAAAGTCCAACAACAAGACAAAGCGTGTAATTTACAATTTGTAGTTTGTATTAGTGTATTGCTAGCAGAGGCGTAACTAGGTTTTTGGCGCCCTTGGCTAATATATATTTTTGGCGCCCTTGATAGATTGACAAGTTTCAGCTTAAATTTGCGATTTTTTTTTATTTGTTAGAAAAAATAATTGAATTTCTCTTATTTTATTTATGACAATAATTATGTAGTCTGATAGTGACAGTCATGCAACGTGAATATAAAAAATGCATAAGACGGGAACAATACTTATTTGCAGTTTATTATTTACTAAAGACACCAAATAAATTGGTGGATAAAACGGTATATTATTGCGTTAATAAAGACAACAGCAAAACTTGAAGTAATAGTAACGTGTATTATAAATAAAAACAATAGTGTCAATGTGTCATACTCATTAGCTCATACATAACGATAAAAACTGACAGTTAAAAGTAAATTTAAGTAACGCTCCACCGACTACAGCTCAGCACTTCTGTTAGCTGGCTTATTTGCGTGTTGCTAATACAGTCGGACCTTTCTAAGTGGAACTAAAAGGGTGGGGAATTCGACTTACGGAGTTTTTGATTGAGGGAAACTGGCGTTACGGCGCAGATTAATCAAGGATAGTGATGATATTGAGAAGGGGGGGCAGCAATAGTGGCTAGAAGTAGACCCCTCAGCCGCCGCCGCGCGCCGAATACGCCACAAAATTTTCGTCCGCCGAAAATCCGCCGGAAAATATGCGGCGCGCCGCATTAGCCGCCGTATTTTGTCCGACGTAAATCCGCCGAAAAATGAACGAGCCGCCGTAACTTAAATTTTGTTTTCTTAAGATTTATTACGTTCCGTTTTAAGATCGAATGAATTTTTAGAATACCCGTGGCCGAAAGTGTGACAAAAATGAGTTATTTGTACAGTTTTTTTTAAACCTAAATAATCAATAAAATCATTGATACAGTTCTTGCAAGTTATCTTTTTCTTACAATCTTAATTTATAAAATACTAATAAAAATAAAAATCAATTAATTAATTAATTTAAGTTATCTTAAGCTTTGTCGTAAATAGGCGATTTATTATAATTTAATTATGGCGCAACGATCTTCTACTAGCAGATAGGTAAGCCTAAATTAATTGTTTCAATTAACTAGATACTACTTCAGTCATTAACTGGTGATTTTTAAGGGTTATCCTGAAGTTTTAGCACGTAAATGTTTTTGCTGCACCATTTTAATTTTCTCGGGAGAACTTTCATTTTTAATTTATTAAATGCATTTATATATGTTAATGTTATATTTTAGTTATTATAGCGCTAATTTGTGAGGCTTTTAAATTTATAAGGCTTTTTCGGCAATTGACGCTACATAATCGGAGTAGGATACATCATTTTTGTTTATCTAGCACCCTTCTAGATAGATTAATTTTTTTGCCTGGAACGACCCATGCTAAAATAAATTTACTGACTGAAGATGTCTTTAAAAAAGTTTCATTCATCTATTTTAAGATTCTTAGAAGATCAATAAATATTTTAATGAATATTTCATTTTTTTTTCCTTTACTATATGTTTGATTCTTTTTTGTTTGTTTGTAAGTGAGAAAATTTTCTTGGCCTCTTGCTGTGACAGCCCAGCAAGTAGGGTGCTAGATAAACAAAATGGATGTATCCTACTCTACTCTGATTATGAAGCGTAAAGGGTCGAAAACAGCCTTATAAATTAAAAGCCCTAGAAATTAGCGCTATAATAGCTAAAATATAACATATATAAATGTATTTAATAAATTAAAAACGAAAGTTCTCACGAGAAAATTAAAATTCGCAGTGAAATAATATACGTGCTAAGACTGCAGGATTACCTTTTTACGTTACACCATTTCTGATGTAACAATTCTTTATGACTATATGATGATTTTAGGTGAACTCAAATGTCAGCAAATGTCATCTAAATATTCTAAACCGGGAAAAGAGGCAGTTCATTAAAAAACTACAAGTAAAACCTAAACCGCCTAGCCTACATGGAAATTCTAAAGCACAATGCTGGAAATATTTTATTGGCCTGTTCTATGCTGATGGGAGAAATGTAGACGAAGATCGAGTTTATTGTCAGCTGTGTCTCACTGCTCAGCAGTCATTGGATGACAAATGGGTCACATTTCAAAAGTAACCAATTTTTCCGCAATTACATCAAGTGGCAATATGAATCTTCACTTAAGTGTCAGTACAAAGTAAAGAAAAGTCAATACAATTGTGGGATATTTCCATAAGTATGGAGAAGGCAACAGTCAATGTCAGGCAACATCAAGTCATGAACTGACAAGAGATATCGTTATCTGGTTCTTTAGAGACTTGCTCGCCTTTGAAAATGTGGCTAAAGATGGTTTTGTTGACTTCTTCAAAATTAATTGCCCATCTCTCAGCATACCGGCACCTGTAACACTTGCTGGAACATCCCTGGATGATGTGTACGAAATATTTTGCTGCAAATGTCAATTTACGGAGAAATCCGGCTAATCCGGATATCAGCCGAAAAATTGTGTCAGCCAGCCGAAATTTAAAAAAAAATTCGGCTGGCAGGTCTAGCTAGAAGGCTTGACAGGAAAGAGGGGCGGTGATGTTTCCTATGAAAGGAGCCAAATTGCTTTGACATACTGACACAAGCCCGTGAGAGGAGATACCTTCCCTCCCCTCCCCCACTTTACTCCCTCATCAGTGGGATGGGGATAGTAAGATTTAGCTTTTTAAAAGAAAGACTGTAAAATCATATTGACATGTGTATGATAAGAAGCCCTGCAAAGGCCGAAAACATAATAAAACATATTTTTATGGTATAAATTAAATATATTTAAATATAATTAATTATTCACTTTTTTGTTAGCGAGGATGAAAGTGAAACACAGCCTGACCTCGCTAAGTCAAACCTCACTAAGTCGAAAATGTCCCTATATCGAATTAATTGTTAGCTCCCGGCCAAATTCCATATTTTAGATCTTCTTAACTCAAAGATTTTAAGCTTTCAACGCTCTTTAGTTGAATTTTCCGAGGGGTTTGGGTTATTATTCTGGAGTGACATTTCAGAACACGTGTTCTGTAGAGCCACGTAAATGAACTTAAAATCTTATCTTAGTGCATTCCACGAGGGATTAAGCGACTCTTGCAAGTAAAAAAAAATGACAAAGACAAGAAAAAGGAGTGGTAAGTGGTAACTAATTCGCGTCCCTTTGCTGCATGCTGTGACTTTTTTAAACAGAAAAATCTTACTCTCCCCATCCCACTGTGAAGGGACTAAAGTGGGGGAGGGGAGGGAAGGTGTCTTCTCTCACGGGCTTGTGTCGGCATGTCAAAGCAAGTTGGCTTCCTCTCTTTCCTGTCAAGCCTACTAGCCAGTATGGCTGTTCCCCCCACCTCTCAATATCTACATTGTCCTTGATTCATCGGCACCAATTACACAATTTTCCCTAACTCAAAAACTCCGTAAGTCGTTTTTTAACGGGTCCTTTTGAGTTCGACTTAGAGAGGTCCGATTGTATTTATTTAAATACAAATTTAAAAATTAGAGATTTAGTGGCGCCCTTTTGAGCTGGCTCCCTTGGCAACTGCCCCGATGCCAACCCGTTGCTACGCCACTGATTGCTAGGTGGCATTTTAAACCGTCAGTTAAATCATTCAACCTTGAAATACTAGATGATAGAAGAACAAAGAGCAAAGTAGTAATAATACATAAGGCAGTTAATTCTATCTTGGAAATAAAACACAAATATAATCTAATACTACACTCAGATAGACACAAGGATAAAAACACTTTTCTTATTCCATATACAAGTACAAACACATACAAATTCTAGTTCTTCCCATCTGGAGATCGGACGTGAAATGGATTGCCTGAGGAAACCAAAAAACCAACACTCTATCACTATTTTAAAACTCTAATAAAAATGTAAGACAAGACATGAACCGTGGTTAAGCGTAGGACGCAATAATCTCCTGTATAGAAGAAGCGTCTGTAACAGATAAAATAAGATAAGATAATGTAAATCGTTGGATAGGTTACATTTTCAACAAGAAATTTCCAGTAACAAGGCGACAACTGAAGAAACAGATCAAAACTCCGGGAAAAGAAGTCAAAATGAAATTGTGCTTGAATAGAAAAGTTCTAACCGAATTCGATCTAATACTTGGAAATAGATCCTACAAATTATATATATGAACGGTTTTCGAATGGCACGCGCGCTCAGCTGGCGTACCGAGGGTCACGGGTTCGTATCTCCGTGGAGGCAGGGATTTGTTCCCCTGAGTCCACCCAGCTCCGAATGGGTCCCTGTAGTTAGGGAAACAAAGGCGCTGGGAAATTGCGTGATCCCTCATAGCTGTGGCCTGTGAACGCTTACCTACTCATTGTGTTCAATGTCCTTACCTAATCAATGTGTTCAATGTCCTTAGTCCTTAACTAATCATTGTGTACAATATCCTTACTTAATCATTGTGTTCAATATTCTTACCAACTCATTGTGTTCAATGTCCTTAGTCCTTAACTAATCATTGTGTACAATATCCTTACTTAATCATTGTGTTCAATATTCTTACCAACTCATTGTGTTCAATGTCCTTACCTAATCATTGAGTTCAATGTCCTTACCTAATCATTGTGTTCAATGTCCTTAGTCCTTAACTAACCATTGTGTTCAATGTCCTTAGTCCTTAACTAATCATTGTGTTCAATGTCCTTACCTAATCATTGTGTTCAATGTCCTTACCTAATCATTGTGTTCAATGTCCTTAGTCCTTAACTAATCATTGTACTTAACATCCTTACCTAATCATTGTGTTCAATTTCCTTAGTCCTTAAATAATCATTGTGTTCAATGTCCTTACCAAATCATTTATGTTCAATGTCCTTACCTAATCATTGTGTTCAATGTCCTTAACTAATCATTGTGATCAATGCTCTTACCTTATCATTGTGTTAAATGTCCTAAGGCCATAACTAATCATTGTGTTCAATGTCCTTACTTAATCATTGTGTTCAATATTCTTACCAACTCATTGTGTTCAATGTCCTTAGTCCTTACCTAACCATTGTGTTCAATGTCCTTACCTAATCATTGAGTTCAATGTCCTTACCTAATCATTGTGTTCAATGTCCTTAACTAACCATTGTGTTCAATGTCCTTACCTAATCATTGAGTTCAATGTCCTTACCTAATCATTGTGTTCAATGTCCTTACCTAATCATTGTGTTCAATGTCCTTACCTAATCATTGAGTTCAATGTCCTTACCTAATCATTGTGTTCAATGTCCTTACCTAATCATTGTGTTCAATGTCCTTACCTAATCATTGAGTTCAATGTCCTTACCTAATCATTGTGTTCAATGTCCTTACCTAATCATTGAGTTCAATGTCCTTACCTAATCATTGTGTTCAATGTCCTTAACTAATCATTGTGTTCAATGTCCTTACCTAATCATTGAGTTCAATGTCCTTACCTAATCATTGTGTTCAATGTCATTACCTAATCATTGTGTTCAATGTCCTTACCTAATCATTGAGTTCAATGTCCTTACCTAATCATTGAGTTCAATGTCCTTACCTAATCATTGAGTTCAATGTCATTACCTAATCATTGAGTTCAATGTCATTACCTAATCATTGTGTTCAATGTCCTTACCTAATCATTGAGTTCAATGTCCTTACCTAATCATTGAGTTCAATGTCCTTACCTAATCATTGTGTTCAATGTCCTTACCTAATCATTGTGTTCAATGTCATTACCTAATCATTGTGTTCAATGTCCTTACCTAATCATTGAGTTCAATGTCATTACCTAATCATTGTGTTCAATGTCCTTACCTAATCATTGAGTTCAATGTCCTTACCTAATCATTGTGTTCAATGTCCTTACCTAATCATTGTGTTCAATGTCCTTACCTAATCATTGAGTTCAATGTCCTTACCTAATCATTGTGTTCAATGTCCTTACCTAATCATTGAGTTCAATGTCCTTACCTAATCATTGTGTTCAATGTCCTTACCTAACCATTGTGTTCAATGTCCTTACCTAATCATTGAGTTCAATGTCCTTACCTAATCATTGTGTTCAATGTCCTTACCTAATCATTGAGTTCAATGTCCTTACCTAATCATTGAGTTCAATGTCCTTACCTAATCATTGAGTTCAATGTCCTTACCTAATCATTGAGTTCAATGTCCTTACCTAATCATTGAGTTCAATGTCCTTACCTAATCATTGTGTTCAATGTCCTTACCTAATCATTGAGTTCAATGTCCTTACCTAATCATTGAGTTCAATGTCATTACCTAATCATTGTGTTCAATGTCCTTACCTAATCATTGTGTTCAATGTCCTTACCTAATCATTGTGTTCAATGTCCTTACCTAATCATTGAGTTCAATGTCATTACCTAATCATTGTGTTCAATGTCATTACCTAATCATTGTGTTCAATGTCATTACCTAATCATTGTGTTCAATGTCCTTACCTAATCATTGTGTTCAATGTCATTACCTAATCATTGTGTTCAATGTCCTTACCTAATCATTGAGTTCAATGTCCTTACCTAATCATTGAGTTCAATGTCCTTACCTAATCATTGAGTTCAATGTCCTTACCTAATCATTGAGTTCAATGTCATTACCTAATCATTGAGTTCAATGTCATTACCTAATCATTGAGTTCAATGTCCTTACCTAATCATTGTGTTCAATGTCCTTACCTAATCATTGAGTTCAATGTCATTACCTAATCATTGAGTTCAATGTCATTACCTAATCATTGAGTTCAATGTCATTACCTAATCATTGAGTTCAATGTCATTACCTAATCATTGTGTTCAATGTCATTACCTAATCATTGAGTTCAATGTCCTTACCTAATCATTGAGTTCAATGTCATTACCTAATCATTGAGTTCAATGTCCTTACCTAATCATTGAGTTCAATGTCCTTACCTAATCATTGTAGTTCAATGTCCTTACCTAATCATTGAGTTCAATGTCCTTACCTAATCATTGTGTTCAATGTCCTTACCTAATCATTGAGTTCAATGTCCTTACCTAATCATTGAGTTCAATGTCATTACCTAATCATTGAGTTCAATGTCATTACCTAATCATTGTGTTCAATGTCATTACCTAATCATTGAGTTCAATGTCATTACCTAAACCATTGTGTTCAATGTCCTTACCTAATCATTGAGTTCAATGTCCTTACCTAATCATTGAGTTCAATGTCCTTACCTAACCATTGTGTTCAATGTCCTTACCTAATCATTGTGTTCAATGTCCTTACCTAATCATTGTGTTCAATGTCATTACCTAATCATTGTGTTCAATGTCATTACCTAATCATTGTGTTCAATGTCATTACCTAATCATTGAGTTCAATGTCATTACCTAATCATTGTGTTCAATGTCATTACCTAATCATTGTGTTCAATGTCATTACCTAATCATTGTGTTCAATGTCATTACCTAATCATTGTGTTCAATGTCATTACCTAATCATTGTGTTCAATGTCCTTACCTAATCATTGTGTTCAATGTCATTACCTAATCATTGTGTTCAATGTCCTTACCTAATCATTGTGTTCAATGTCCTTACCTAATCATTGAGTTCAATGTCCTTACCTAATCATTGTATTCAATGTCCTTACCTAATCATTGTGTTCAATGTCATTACCTAATCATTGTGTTCAATGTCATTACCTAATCATTGTGTTCAATGTCATTACCTAATCATTGTGTTCAATGTCCTTACCTAATCATTGTGTTCAATGTCCTTACCTAATCATTGTGTTCAATGTCCTTACCTAATCATTGTGTTCAATGTCCTTACCTAATCATTGTGTTCAATGTCATTACCTAATCATTGTGTTCAATGTCCTTACCTAATCATTGTGTTCAATGTCCTTACCTAATCATTGAGTTCAATGTCCTTACCTAATCATTGTATTCAATGTTCTTACCTAATCATTGTGTCCAATGTCATTACCTAATCATTGTGTTCAATGTCATTACCTAATCATTGTGTTCAATGTCATTACCTAATCATTGAGTTCAATGTCCTTACCTAATCATTGTGTTCAATGTCATTACCTAATCATTGTGTTCAATGTCCTTACCTAATCATTGAGTTCAATGTCTTTAGTCCTTACCTAATCATTGTGTTCAATGTCATTACCTAATCATTGTGTTCAATGTCTTCACCTAATCATCGTGTTCAATGTCCTTACCTAATCGATGTGTTCAATGTCCTTACCTAATCATTGTGTTTCAATGTCCTTACCTAATCGATGTGTTCAATGTCCTTACCTAATCATTGTGTTTCAATGTCCTTACCTAATCGATGTGTTCAATGTCCTTACCTAATCATTGTGTTCAATGTCCTTACCTAATCATTGTGTTCAATGTCCTTACCTAATCATTGTGTTCAATGTCCTTACCTAATCATTGTGTTCAATGTCCTTACCTAATCATTGTGTTCAATGTCCTTACCTAATCATTGTGTTCAATGTCCTTACCTAATCATTGTGTTCAATGTCCTTACCTAATCATTGTGTTCAATGTCCTTACCTAATCATTGTGTTCAATGTCCTTACCTAATCATTGTGTTCAATGTCCTTACCTAATCATTGTGTTCAATGTCCTTACCTAATCATTGTGTTCAATGTCCTTACCTAATCATTGTGTTCAATGTCCTTACCTAATCATTGTGTTCAATGTCCTTACCTAATCATTGAGTTCAATGTCCTTACCTAATCATTGTGTTCAATGTCCTTACCTAATCATTGTGTTCAATGTCCTTACCTAATCATTGTGTTCAATGTCCTTACCTAATCATTGTGTTCAATGTCCTTACCTAATCATTGTGTTCAATGTCCTTACCTAATCATTGTGTTCAATGTCCTTACCTAATCATTGTGTTCAATGTCCTTACCTAATCATTGTGTTCAATGTCCTTACCTAATCATTGTGTTCAATGTCATTACCTAATCATTGTGTTCAATGTCCTTACCTAATCATTGTGTTCAATGTCCTTACCTAATCATTGTGTTCAATGTCCTTACCTAATCATTGTGTTCAATGTCCTTACCTAATCATTGTGTTCAATGTCCTTACCTAATCATTGTGTTCAATGTCCTTACCTAATCATTGTGTTCAATGTCCTTACCTAATCATTGTGTTCAATGTCCTTACCTAATCATTGTGTTCAATGTCCTTACCTAATCATTGTGTTCAATGTCCTTACCTAATCATTGTGTTCAATGTCCTTACCTAATCATTGTGTTCAATGTCCTTACCTAATCGATGTGCAGCTTCCGGAGTCTCAGTTGGAGTGACACTGCTGAAGAACGATGGCGTGACGTTATCGGAGTCATCCCGTTGGGTCAGCGACATTGTTTCGTTTGTGAACTCCGTTGTCAAAGGTCGAATAGTGCTGACCAGAAGGGTCAGTATGATAAAACCATTAAGGAGCTGACCACAGGAAATGACGCCTGGCATTGCGGTCCCTTCACTATGACGTCTGTTACACACCTGGGTTCGAGTCGACCGTATCATAACTGACCAGGGAATTCCAGCTCAGTTTATGATAACGTATTCCACCAATAAAAAAAATAATAACTAGTCAGCTGGATGCTGGCTAGTAATAATTAAGAGAATATGTTATCCATATTGGCATCTCACAACACACCCGTGGTGTCTATGTGTAGGAGACACCGTCATACTAAGAACACACGCCTGTGCTCCAGATAAAATCCACATGCCGTAAACAATTTAATCCCTTTGACAGAACACTTGAACTCCATGAGGTGTGCTGTGCAACACGGATATCATATTTGCACACGCACTTCTGAATACCAACTCAAGCTGAAATTTATTTTCAAATTTCACTCTTTCTCAATCACTTCCGGAAATATTTTTAACCAGTTCATTTCTTATCGTAAAACGTTTGGTTGTTTTTTAGTTTTTGTTTTTTTAACGATACCAACAAAAGTTGATGAAAACATTGGAATCACAAACCACTCAATCTCCCCCAGTTTTTTTTTCCCCTGGCTCACTTGCATTGGCCATCACTTCGTCGCCAGCAGACGGCGGGGTGGTAACCGCGCGAGCGTGTCTGCCCGTTTTCCCAATGGCGTCTGAAAGAAAGGGCGCGCGGGAGCCATGATTGCACTACATGGGGTAAATTGGTGTGCGTGTTTGCATAGGTCGTTGCTGTGGAGTTGATTTTTTTGTTGTTGTTGTGCGTCTATGTGCTTGTTGTGGCTGACTTTCAGTTTGTATGTCAGATGTCTGACACTTCTTTAGATATCACTTCATGAATGGGAACTTAAGCCACCAAGAGTCTACAAATGCTCAGCTCTAAGTAAATATAATCCAAAAATTGGTCCCAACGAACTTTTGAACATTCATTCACAAAGAAAGCGCATGTTACTCTGTGTCACATATAAAGTCAGGAAATAGTTATAACGTGTAAGGTCTGTCATGTCACGGCATGCTCATTCCTACCATAATCTGCTCTCACCTGTCATGACCTGCTCACACCTGTGATGTCCTGCTGAAATCTAACATATCATATCCCTTCTGTCGAGCAATGCAGCCTGTCTGTCTTTCTGTGAAAAGTTTTTTAAAACGAAAAAAAAGTTACAGTAGATGATTATAATTATTATTTTTAAAATAACGTTGACTTAGCTTTACCTATAATTTCGATTGAAGTTTTATTAGAAGCTCGGTCAACCTTGGCAAGCCATTTAATATGAGAGTTAGGGCTTTTCACCCAAAAAAAATCCCCTCCACCATCCCCAGTTTTTTTTTATTAACAGAGCCATCCCTGGGCACATCCATAAAATTTATTTGCAATTCGTCAACGAAAAAAAAAGTGTCACAACAATATGCCAAATAACGATTGAATAGGTCGTCTTTGAAGAGTTGAACAGTAAACGAAGTTGTGCATCCATTCATTCGGTCAAAGGGAGCTAACTGCGTTGTTTCTTTTCCTTCACTCTTCTCGCCCGAAAATTTAGTGGGCGGATTGTAAGAGTAATAAAACAACCCCGTAAAAACAAAGTTTTTGACTATAAATCCCTTATATATGAGACATAATTAAAAGTATTTATCATGTTCAAACGCGACAAACATTTACATACTGAATCTGCCTTAACTCCTGCAGTATAACCGGGGGGGGGGTGTTGGAAGAGGGGAAAGGTCTGGTCACCGATCGCTGGACCGAGCTCAGCGTGACACGTAAAATGTAAACAAAAGCACGCCGGTACATGGACGGGTGGCGTCAACGTGCGAACTGAACTGTAACGTGAAAAAAAAACAATAACAAACTGTGAAATTGAATTACATACGTTGTATAGAGATAAACTAAAAATGCATTAATTTAATTGCGGTACGTTCATCGATCTGAAATTTTGATACGATGCATTGTTAGGTGACACGGGTCCGTGTGCCAAATTTCAGCTCGATGGCTTCAAGGGAAGTGGGTCATTTTTTACTTTTGTTTTTCCGCCCACCCAAGACAGAGAGACAGAGAGACAAGATTTCGAAGTTAATAAAAGGGATTTTAAAAAGTCACTCACTGGAAAAAGGGTTCACAAATTCACATATAATATCTATTCTATATGAATGTATAAAAGACAAATGTTTGTGGGTTTGTTTGTTCAGCATACATTTTCACGATCATGATTAAGACTGAAATCCAGAAGAGTTTAGAATTTTACATATTGTACACTTTTGGGGCTGGGAGCCCATATTGTTGTTTCTTTACTTATGTATGACCTGTATAAATGTAAGCGCTGGCTACTAAATGCATGGATATATATTGACAAACGTATTGCACAAACAATTGATGGTCCATTTTAAAAATGCTTAAGTTGCAGTTCACACTATGTAGCATATCATGGAGCAACACATAGAACCTCATATTTATTTCTATCAGTAAAATGAGTAGTGCAAGCTAGAAAAAAAATCGTGAGTTTTCCGGGGAGTTCTTTAAATTTTGTTTCATACACCTTGTTCACGGTGACCGTTCACCTTTTTGTATTCGATGCTTACAATGCTTGACCAGCGAATCAATGAAACGAGGTAGTCTTGAGGCGCATATTAATTCAGATTTGAAATATTATTTTTTTTTACTTTAAAGAAATTTTTGGAATAAAGAGCAACGTTAAAGTCTTTATTTTGCTTCTCATTCTGAAACTTTCAATAATATTCTCGAAGTTAGTTATCAAATTTTCTCACTCATCCCTAAATCTGGAACAATCATACTGTGGGAGAGAATTTCATCGAACCATCCATATCAGAATTTCTTAAACGAATCTGGAAAAGATTCCATGACATGAATGCTATCCACTCAGTAACAATAGTGTTGGCAGAAGAATAGGCGAAACGATTTAATATTTTGAAACTTGTTGAAGAGCTTAATCAAGAAAATTCTGATTGCAAATAGATGAATCAACTTTGGTCTGTAATGATAACTTACGTAAAAGTATGTGATAACCAGTTCTTTACTGAGTAAATGTTGTTCTGTAAATTATTAGAAAATACCGCTTCTGTCAAAGATCAATAAGCTAAAACATGTCTGAGATGTCAATAAAATGTCAATAAAAAATAAACATCTTTGCTGCATGTCATTCTCCTCTTAAGATGGGCAATAAAAATGGCTGTTTTAAATTGATGAAAGATGCGAATTGATATATATGCTATTTGTGAATTGTGTTATGCATCGTGAAGTCTTGGTAGCTAAAAACATTTCGCCTGTTCTACAAAAATGAAGCACTAAATTTAGTTATAAGGTCTATCAATACTATAAAAGCGAATGTCAAATGTGAAGACTCTTGCAAGCTATTTTGTGAAGAAATACAAACTTTGTGAGACTTTACTTCACACTAGAGTAAGATGGATTTTGAAAGTGAATAATTATTGCTTGAAAAGATTTATGGAACGTTTTGATACTCTTCTGTTTCTTCTTTTAAACAACAAACCTGAAATATTTGTTATTACCGAAGGCAAGGCATTACTATTTGTTTAGCCGATATCTTTGAAAAAGTAAATATTTTAAAAAAAAACGAAATACAAGATACAAGTGCACGTCTTGTCGACGTAAAAGAGAGGATAGTTTGTTTCATCAACTTCATTGAATTGTGTAATGAAATATTTACTACAAAGTTTTTGAAAAGTTTCGTTGACTCCAAAAAATGTGATGAGAATGCAGTGATGGACTTAGACTTCATAAGGCCCTAAGCTATATGAGATGTAGGGCCCTTTATATGTCCAGATTTTCTATGTCAGTGCCAAATATTACACTTGCTCACTCGGAATTTTTATTTATTTTTTTATTTTTTATTTTTTTGGTTGTGGGGGGAGGGCAAGACAGTGGGAGCCGTAAGCGATAGCTTATACGTAAATCCGACAATGAGTAAATGATACCGCTATAATTGAAGTCGATCATCTAAAAATTCTGTCAGCTGATTTTTTAATTTATTTTTAAAAAATCTCATTTGAAACAAATTGGTTTTCCAACTTGGATGATGAAGCCAAAAGTAGTGAAGTTGTCTGATATTTATAATATCAAGAAGAACTCGCAGAAATGCAAAATGATTAAAACTTTGTTTAATATAACATAAGCCATGTCATGGCTTTGTGAGAAAATGGAAATCTGATATTTTAATTATAATTGAACAAAATTAGCAACGAAACTAATGTTACTGTTTCCATCTTCAATATTTATATAAAAGTGGATTTTATTACGCGATTGGGAGACTTGAGACTGAGGGTAACTAAATTTAAAACAAATAGAAAAATACTGCAGCAAACATCTAACCCAAACACCTCACTAAACTCTACAAATAATTTTTTCATAAGATAATATAGAAAATCTTGAAATAAAATTATTTCGAACTTGAATTTCAGTTATCCATTAATATGATTAGAAAATTTACTTACTATGTTCCCTCGCCTATTTCCTAATGATTTTAAGCTTCTTCAATGCACAGCCCTATTTTAGAATTTTAAACTTATGTTTATTGTGCATGAGGTGGGGGTGCATAAGAATGGGTGAAGAGTGTTAAAAATATTTTGGGAAACACTGAGCCAAAAAAAGATGTAACATCGACTTTCCATCCGCACACACCTTACACAATAGTCGTCGTTCCAGCTTGGTTCAAATGAACATGTACAAAAATTGATACTACAGATTCAAGGACAGATATGTAATTTTAAAAGAAAACATTGATAATATCCCTCCTAACATTTTGAAGAATTTTTTAATTTGCTAAAAAATTTTTTTACCATCACTAAAATTAATCACGGAAAATAAAGGTCCCTTCAATTATCTCAGATATCGTCTATTCATTCAATAAGTAAAGTCAGATTATTTTTTAAAATATTTTTCAGCCGACAATATTTTTCAGCCAAAGAAAATATTTTATCTTCTACATCACATGCGCACCTTCTTTATAAAATATTCTGGCGTCCTACACTTTTGCGTAGTTGAAATATAGTCTGGCATTTTATTAGAGATTGAAGTGTTGATAGTTAATGGTTTTTCCTGGATTTTCCAGGCAACCCATTACAGGCACTAATGCCAGCACAATTTAAAACTTGACTTCAGTATTCAGCCTACTTCATTGACACCCCACTTTTTTTCCCCCATGAACAAACTAATGAAGTATTGTTTTCAAGCGTTTTGAGTCGTAAAAAAATAGAAAATGGAGTGTGGAGACTTGAAATAGAAAGAAAACTTTACTATAAAAATAAGCTGATTCAGCTTAAAGTGTTTAGCAACTAAAACAACGTGAAGATACAAAGGATTTGAAATGAGTTTATTCAGCCTATTAAAACAGACGTTCAAAGCTGTCTGCCTTCTGATTTATAAATTAATGTATGTCTGTTTGTCCTTTATCACTAACTATACCTTTCATCCGATTGCCATGAAACTTCTTGAAGTTGTTGAGTACACTCTAAAGTTTATTAGTTGTTGATAAATTATATTTGAAAAAGGATCAAAATGTATGGTGGGAGAAATGGACACGGTGGGCCACTAGAAGGAGCGAAATGACGCGGTGGTCGAGTGTTAGGGCGATCGACTGGCGTACGGATGGTCACGGGTTCGAATCCATGTCAAGGCAAGGATTTGTTCCTGGGGCCTAGGGCGCCCTGAGTCACCCAGCTCCGAATGGGTACCTAACACTAGTTAGGCGGCTGGGTAATGCTTGGAACCGACAAAGCCGTGGCCTGTGAACGCTGCATCACTTGCCAACAGATCATCTGTCATGGTCTGTGGACGCAATTATCTTCTGCATAGAAGGTGCGTCTGTATAGATAAGATAGATAAGATTAGCTAACTAAACAAATGTTTAGGCATTAAAAAATTAAATATAAACCATCTTCTAATAATTTTTTTTATTCTGTTGTATTTTAAAGGCAACATAAAAAATTTGATTAATGTAATAAGCAAAACCATTTTTGGTTTAATGAATTATATTTTAGAGGGGGAAAACAACAAACAAACAAACTTTTATTATTTAAAAAAAAATAACGATAAAGATTTCCAAAGAAAGGAAATTCAAAGAGACCAATGAGTGGTAGTGGTAATATAATTTCTTTAAAAAATTTTTTGTTTAATTTGCTAGAAACCCATGTAGTAGTTTACTCAACAACTTCCAATACTTTCATGTCAGTCGTATGACTCTTTTTTCTAATATAAATGTATAAAAAAAAACTACTAAACGTTTGAAACTCTAAATAACGTCATATATTGTAAAATTGGACTAACCATAAAGTTATAAAGCAATATAATCTATATCTATAAAAATGATTGTATGTCTGTGTACATGTCCTTTATAGCTGACTAAACCATTCATCTGATCGTGATGAAACTTTTGGAGACGGTTAAGTACGCACCTGGGATGGTAACTGGCAACTTATTTTTCTAAATTTATCACTCATGGGGCGCCGAGGGCCCATAATGCCATTTCTTGCTTATATGAGCTTTATAAAATTTAGTTTCAGCGCTAGCTACTGTGTAAATTGATGTATCTTAACCACACTTTGTATATAAAAATTTGATAGCCAATATTAAAACACTAAAGGGCACTGAACTCCTAATATTCATTCCTTTGGGGCTGGGGGCCCAAAAAGTTCTTTTTCTTAAACATTTAAGATTTTATTCACCATTCAATTATTAACAATCTTGACAAATAATGACACATGTATCCATTATTATACAGATTGAAATGAACAGGTGTTTTGAACTTTATATCTTGCACTGAATAGGCCCTGGGGCCCTTAATGTCGTTTTTTGCTTACATGAGCCATATAAAAATAAGTTTATGCGCTAGCTAGTGAGTAAATGAATGGATCTTAACCAAAATTTGCATTCAAAAACTTAGTAGCCCATATTAAATTAATTAAGGTTTCTGAACTTCTAATGTCAATTTATTCGGGGCCGGGGGCCCCAAATGTCTTTTCTTCGTGTATGTTTAAGATATTTTTCCCCATTCAATTTTTCACGATCTATGAGGAAACTGAATTAACTGAACAGGTTTTTGAAATTGACACCTTTCACTGAATGGACCCAGGGGCCCCTAAAGGGTGTTTTTTCCCTTGTATTAGCTGTATAAAAATTAGCGTAAAATACTGAGAAAATTAATGGATCTTGACCCATCCTAGTGTATCAAAACTCAAGGGTCTATATTTTATTACTATAGGGCACTGAACTCCTAATTTTCATTCCCTTGGGGGCAGGGGTCCAAAAGTGTATTTTTTAAGTAAATGTTTATTTTTTTATCGCCCATTCAAATTTTACCAAAATTGAGAAATATAAATAAATTTATGCATTTTGAAATTTATTCAAATGATCATGTGTTTCGCACTTTATTTCTTGCAATAATTGGGCCCTGGGGCCCTTACTGTCGTTTTTTGCTTATACGAGCTATATAAAAATTATTTTATGCGTTAGCTACTGAGTAAATGATTGGATCTTAACCAAACTTTGTATTAAAAAAACTTGGTAGCCCATATTAAAATACTCAAGGTTTTTGAACTTCTAATGTCATTTTCTTCGGTGCTGGAGGGCCCCAAATGTCTTTTTTTCATATATGTTTAAGATATTTTTTGCCATTCACTTTTTAACGATCTTGATAAATAAATCCATGATGAAACTGAATTGAAATGTAAAGGTTTTTGAAATTGACATCTCGCAGCGAATAGGCCCGGGGCCCCTTTATGTCATTTTATTCACTATATTAAAATTAGTTTCAGCGTTAGATAATGAGAAAATAAATGGATTTTGACTAAAGTTAGATTATAAAAACTTAAGAGCCTATAATATATTACTATAGGGCACTGAACTCCTAGTGTCCATTCCCTCTGAGCTGGGGGCCCCAAATGTCTTTTTTACTGCACGGTAATAATTTAATTCCCCATTCAATTTTACACGATATTGAGAAATTTAGCTTGAGTACAATGGCAATAAAAATAATTAAATTATCACTCATTTTTGGCTGGGCCCCTCAATATCGTTTTTCCTTTTGTAAGCTTTTTAATTATTATTTTATTTCAGTTTGCTATTAAACTTGGACTTTTTTTGCTCACTTCCCCGAAGGTTTCTGGCATAATTATTTTAAAACATACCAATCATTGGTTTCTTTCAATTTATTCATTTTATTACCACATTTTTATTAACTCACTTTCGTTCCTGTTTGTTTGTCTGTCCACAATTTTGCAAATCTGCCAACGTAAAATTAAACCACTTTTGATGGTCCTAGAGATCTCAAAATTTTACCCAAATAGACGTTGTGTGACAATGCATTGTATAAAAATTTCAGATCGATCGAATGTACCGTTATTAAATTATTGAAATTTTTAGTTTATCTATATATAAGCATATGTAGTATCCGTCTGCTCTTGTTTACATTACATTCACGTGCCGAGTTCACACCAACCCCGACCACATCAACCATGTTTAACATCAAGGGGAGATCAGTCATTTCCAGTCTGTAAATGTTTGTCGGGCAATGCGTATTATCTTTGAACGTAATCAGTACTTCAAAACTCACCATAGCATACACTTAGACTAAAAAGAATAAAATAAATAGAAGTAAAAGATTTTTAAAAACCACGTTTTTATAAGCGGACTAAAAAGAAGAAAAAAATTTTTTCACAGAATTGTGAAGAAAAATCTTTTTCTGGATTGATAAAAATTTCAAACTTATATGCTCAAGTACCATGATGTATGTATGTATGGCAACCGTCCGTCCTCATGGGACAATGGCGTGTACTCCTGCTCCTCTGCCCCCCTGCCCTTTCTCCTGGCCCTTCTCTCTTCACTCAAAGCTATGAGGGATGCTTCCGCGACATGAATGCACTCACGCACTTTTTCCCACCAGGAGGTGCGCTCCTCGGCAATGGTCTCCCACGTTTTATGGTCTATCTGTGCCAATGACATGTCTTTCTTGAAGCGCAAGCAGGGGCGACCTCTTTTTCTCATACCGGTTGCCAGCTTACCGTAAAGCAAGGCTCTAGGAATGCGCTCCGAGCTCATCCTGCGGACATCATGACCTAACCACCGCAGGCGCCTCTCACTCAGAATTGAGTGCCTACTCAGCATATGGCTTCTTCTGAGTACCTCGACATTGGTGATCTTGTCCTGCCACTTGATGCGTAGAATCCTTCGCAAGCATCGTAAGTGGAAGCTGTTGAGCTGCTTTGTTTGCTTGGCGTAGGTCGTCCAGCACTCACTGCCATAGAGGAGTGTGCTGAGCACGCAGACCTGGTACACCGTGATTTTCGTCCTATCTGTGAGCAGCGCATTGTTCCAAACTCTTTGATTCAGCCTAGCCATTAATGATGCGGCCTTGCTGATTCTGGTTCCTATTTCCTTATCCAGGGAGAGTGTGCTTGTGATGTTACTGCCAAGGTAGGTGAAATCATCGACGACGTCCAAGGTGTTTCCCTCAATGGAGATTGCTGGAAGACGGCCAGTGCCTTGTCTCATAATGTTGGTCTTTTTGAGGCTAATCGTTAAACCAAAATCCTTGCATGCCTCTGAGAACTTATTGACCAACTGTTGGAGTCCTGCCTCTGTATGTGAGGTAAGGGCTGCGTCATCCGCGAAGAGCAACTCTCTGATTAATACATTTTCCAATTTGATCTTCGCATGATGTAATATGACTAAAAATGTGGGCGGGCGCTTTTTAGTCGTTTTGCTAAAATGATTAGGGTTTACAAATGACGAGTAAGAAAATGAGTGAATTGAATTAGTCATATTACATCATAGTACTTGAGCATGTAAGTTTGAAATTTGTATCAATCCAGAAAAAGATAATTCCTTCACAATTCTGTGAAAAAAATTATTTTCTTCTTTTTAGTCCGCTTATAAAAACTAGGTTTAAAATTATTTTATTTTATTTTTTCATTTATTTTTTTTATTATTATTTTTTTTTATAATGAGATCGTTGCAACACTCGACGGGTCTGCTAGTTTATAATAAAGCCAAATTTTAGAATGGTCATTGTCAATATTATTATTATTATTAAACAATATAATGTGCAATGTCTGTCCGTGAGTGCCGTGACGCTACTAATTTTAGAAAGCAGGGAAAACCAAATTACTGCTCCAATGCATCAAAAGGTGTGCAAATTAAAGATGCGCTGTAAAAAAAATATTATATGACCTCATTGTTTTCGCTCATACAATCATGTATTTTAATTTTGGAAAAGGGATCAATTTAAAAAGAGGATTTGATGATGGTTAATTATAAAATAAAAAAACAAAGTGGGCGCCGTAGGCGTCCTACAACCCCTATTATAAAATACTTTGTGTACATTTCAGAAAGATTAATATTTCGTATTTATCAAACAAGGACAAGTTAGTTGGGCTTTTGAAAATGTCGGCGCCGTAGGCGCCCTAAAAAAATTGCATTTTTTAATAAAATAAATAGATTTCAGCTGAAAACGTCCATAATTTTTGATACGCTAGTATATAATATTTGTTGACATCAGCTGTATCTTTTGAATATTTGTTTGGTGGCCCAATATTTTTTACGCAATGTGAGTGACAGAAAAAAACGTTTAAAATATTTTTAAAAATAAATTCAAAACATTCAAACGCTAATTCTGTTTTAAAATAATTAAAATTTATACCGGTGGTGGAAAAAACAAAAAAACATTATGTCGCATGACAGAAGTCACATGATGTGTGACGTCAGTCAACAAAAATGGTTGCCTACTTGGAATATCCGTAGTAGTATTATCTTTAAAACACCACCTCTGCATTTTAAAAATATTTACCGTAAGTTTTTTTATAGTAATTTTATTATCCCGTTAAGCTATTAAACACTACTTGAAGCTAAAATAAATATAAACTACACAAAAAGTTTAATTAGCATCGTGCAATCAGTAAACTCTAAATGATAATAAAAAGACAAAACTGAAAAACAAGTAATGAGAGTGAGAGTAATCAGAATATTAGTAACGAGTTTCAGTTCACTTTTCTTCAACCATTCGGATTCGTTTTCATTTCAGGATCATGTTCATTGAGCAATTGCTATTATTTGACTCACTGTCAAGTTTTTACTATACTATACTCATGATGGTTATAACTTTTATAAGTATAAGTCTTTACTTTTCATTTTCAGTCTGAAATTCAGAAAAGTCCCTTTAAAAAAAATAAAAAAATATGGAGTTTAAGTTTTACTTACAGTTACAGGAATGCCATTTTTTACATTTTGAATTACTATAACTTATAACTATATTATATTAATTTTTTAAAATTATTTAATCTATTACTACTATTAAAAATATAATTTTTAAAAATAGTAAAGGCAAAGGCCTAATTAATAAAAGTAAAAGGTCAACACTACTACGACTTGTTACTTTACTTTACTTTGTCATTTGTATATCGCATTTCTGAATCTAACTGAAACTCTATCCATCAGTTAGGCCTATAGAGTTTACAGTGTACAGAGAAAATGTCCTGCATAAATCTAGGCGGCTGTTGTATCTGGCAAAACTATGAGTATGAGCCTTGGCCTGGGTACAACGCGTCTGAAAAAAAAATTTGACAGAAAAAGATAAATCACTAAACTGAACACCCTGAGTCTGTGTTTGGTGCAGAAGTATGGAATGAATGGTTTGCCTGATCAGGAAAACCAACAGGCTGCGACGCTATCAACATTTAAAACTTAAATACAAATGCAAGCCTAGGCATAAACTTAAACCCAAGTGTCGAACGCTATTCAATAATCTCTGTTTAAAAGGAGCATCTGTAATCTCTGTAATAGATAAGATAAGAATAAACACTCAGAAAGAATATCAACAAAATGGGGTTGGAGGAGGTGATAATTTCATTAGCATTTGGTTGCTAGCACCACTGACACCTTACTCTTGATTTTCATTGTCAGAAACACTGTAGAATTCATCAACCAGGCCTATACAAATTAAGGGATTAGAGAAAAAAAAGCAGAATAAATTTTTACCAAGCATTGCTCTAACCATTTTTAATGTTCTAAAGCCTTCCCCCGATCTAATTCCCCCCTCTCTCTTTTTATTCAAAGAACTCCTCTGTTTTCTTCAAACTACTCATTGTGCGTGTTTTAAGTGGTATGTCTATGAGCATTCGGTATACTAGGGCAGTAGAAGTTAACATCCGTAGTGTGACAGGCAGTATATCCTTAAACATCCACGAATCAAGAGTTTTGAGGACAGAGGCAGAAATTTTAATGTCTAATGTAAATATTTCAAAGGCAATCAGTGTGTTGCACTCTAAGATAAATAATTTTGTTTACCACAGTGTACCCTAGCCAAAGTCACTTGTTTTGCTAGGTATAGTGCAGAGGATTACAAAATCTATGGTATTGCTAGGTACCACCATAGTGTGGGTAGACACTACGTATATAAAACTAATATTTCACTTTCAAATTAATTAATAATAATTAATAAGATTTAAACAAAAATATTAAATCAAAGTACTTGAACTTATAAGTTTTAAATTACAATGTATTCTCTTCTTTTTAGTCCTCTTATAAAAATGTGGTTTTAAAAAATCTTTTTTTACCTCTATTTATTTGTTTCATTTCAACAGTTTTTTTTCTCTCGCTTATGATTGCTTCTTGTGTTTTTTCTTTTGGAAGACATTTTAGCACAGGTTATTACACTTTGCACATAAAAAAATTACGAATACTGTCTGAATAGAAAATTTGTAAAAACGGTTGATCACACACATAAACAATACGCTAACAGACAGAGTGCTTAACACAGAATAATACATCAGGGCAGAAGTGCCGCCTCACAAATGAATTTCCAGGAAAAAGGGACTTTCCCTTTCTGCGTCACTCGTTATGCGAATCTTCGTTCGTTTAGGGAGCAACTTTAAAAAAAAATTTTTGCTCGTTATGCGAAAAACTCGTTATGAGAGGTACTCGTTATGAGATGTTAGACTGTATAATGATACAATAAACAGTCAGATAGTGCATTCATTTACATATTAATTATTGTATTTTATAATTATTGTAGCTGTTTTAAAAAAAATGTGGGTCTTGGCCTGCTTATATACTCTCCTACATTCAGACTGATCTATGGCCTTTTCTTTACCAGGTCCATCCATCTCATTCTCATCATGCCTGTCTTGGTTTCTGTCTAAATACTGTCTTTGCCACCATCAGGTAGGCATTCTTCTCAGGTGACCTGCCAATGGGATTATGCCTATTTAATCATTGACACTATGGGCTGGTCTTCTTGTGGTTTGTGTGACTTCTCTTATCATTTTTTTAACACTAGGGCAGAAATTTTCCCTTGTACCTTTCTCTCCTATGTGTTTATCATGTTTTCTGCTTTGCATGTAGGAGGCCAAGGGCCAAGACTCGCCTCTGAAGGTTAGGACTAGTCTCCTTTCATTGTTTTTATGTATGGTGGTTCCCAGGTATTTGTAAGTAGACACTCTCTCAAAGTAGTCACCAGTATGAGTGTTTTTTAAAGGGAGGCATTATACAGAGATTTTTCCAAATAACGCAAGGTGTTATTCGGAGATTTCTTTCCAAAAAAAAATCTCCGTATTTTTTACCTCATTCTAATTTAGTATATGTAGTTATCATAGCTTATTTTTTTAAAAAAATAGTTGTGCTTTGTCTTGTTAGCTCTAAATGATTTATAATTATAAGAATGTAAAATTGATTACATTAGTTTTAGCCCCAAGAATAAAGTCATAAAGTAACTAGGGCATACCTCTGGATGGCTGACAATTAGTTGGTCTTGGTTTAGTTTAGTGATTTATCATAAAATATAGTATTAGTATAATGTTGATAATTTACGTTTGTTATAGTAGGTCTATACATCTTTTAAGTGGTATTGGGAGTTTCGGGTATTTTTTTTAGTCCTTGCTAAGATATTACTACATGTAATAATTACTTCATTTTGGTTCCAGCTTTTAACAAATAAAAACAAATGTAAAAATATACATCTGAATTGTTTGCTGGTTGAAGTGGTTGGTGTAATAGTAATTAAAAGCACCAGTAGTAACTTGTATAAATATTGAAACTCCCTTTGTGGAGTATATTCAGCGGGCTGACAATAATTTTATATTTTAGCATACTACTAAACCCTTTATTATTGAAAGTAATTGAAAAGACAAATGCGAAAGATGCTCAATTGAAACTCGAACTGCAAACCTGATACTTACTGTACAATAATCCAACACAGAAGCTTGGTGGTAAATCGACTTTGTAAAAAAACCTTATATTAGAAGTTATTAAGTGTCGGGTTTTATTTTACTGTAGTACCTGCTATTAGCAGTCGAATAACTATGGACACTTCCAAAAGTAAAAGCTGTAAGTGTATATTGTATCAAACTGTGGTGTCATGTACCACCAACAAATCAAGTAGCACTGACCTTTATAGAATTTTAACTAAAGGTAACGTGACCAGCCAAAAAAAATCTCTGTATAACGCTAAGAATTATGGGAGAAAAATCTGTATAACGCTCAGCTTTATGGGGAAAAATCTCTGTATATCAAATCACTCCGTTTTTTTAAACCATATCTTTTGTCTTTCCCGCATTTACAATTAATACCAGCATTAACAGATGCCTCCTCCAGTTCTTGAATGCCTTGACTCGGTCATCTCTGTTTCTATAAAGTAGAGCTATGCCATCTGCATTGAAACTAAAACATACTTCCTTGTGATTTCTCAAAACCAGGTCATTTTATTTAGCAGAGGTTGGGCTTGTCAGGTTGGAGTTTTTTTATGGAGTTCTTTCATAAATCTATAGACTTCATTTTTCTATGAAAAAATTATAACCTTATTATTTCTTATTGGCTATTGAAATTTAAAATTTTAAAAATCCATTTAATCCATAATTTATTCATAAAACTTCATTGGATTAAAACTAAATTAGATTGAAAAACAAATTTTAAGCTACATATTTTCATAGGACACCAATGTTTTTAAATAAAGATAGTTAATACAAATGTTCACCTTAATGTGCTTTACAATATATTGGTCATTAATGTAGCCGAGTGGTGGCTAAGTTAAACAGCATAAATTCAATTTAATTTGAATGAAATATGTTTTATTGTGAGGCTGGTGAAGATGTACAAATATGTCTAAAATTTAGCAGATTGTGCCTATCTTCCCTCCTTTCCTTAAAATTCTTTTTTTTTAATTTTAAATAATCCTTTTAGACTTAAAACCTAGATTTTGGGTAAGAAACCCATTGCTTAGCAGTTGTGCACATGACATACATAGTAGGGGTCTACCGATATGCATTTTTGCCGATACTGATATTACCGGGGAAAAAATTCCGATATGAGTATTGTTTGGACAAAATCAGTGGTCGTATTTGATGACGTCATTCTTAAATTTATGACTTGTAATTATTTATATTTTATATGTTAGGTTACTGGTTTAATTAAGACAAACTTAAATTAAGAAACAAATCGTACAACTTCATTTGAATTATAAGTATGTGTCTTCCGTATTTTGTATTCATTCTTCTACAATCAATGTCACTTCGCTTCCTGTTTCTTTCTTTTCCTCATAAACATTGCAGGAATATGGATGGGAAATTTTATTTTTAGATAAAATAAGTTAATACCGTAATAATTGGGATAAAATAACACATCAAAACATTTTTTTATTAATAATAACAAAAACAATCTTAAATATAGATTTAGATTAATTTATTATTTTTACAAACTACTTTAACTCAAACAATATCATGGCACATGGCACGCTGTATCGTGGCTGTACATATTAATACTAGGACTCTTTGGTTCATTCAATAGTGGTATCGGGATCGATATATTAATTTGTTGAGATATTTATAAATCTAAATGATACATTTTTTTTCAGAATTTTTTTTGTTCAAAATGTCACTTATTATGAAATATCGGTGACGTCAATATCAGGACCTATACATGCTCGATTGCTGATATCCTGATATCGGTGCCGATATATCGGTAGACCCCATAATAAATATGTGTGTGTAGCTACAATGTTACATTTATCTATGAAACAAGCTTTCTAATCAAACAATAGATTATGTCCTAATTATGAATATTTTATGTGTTAATTTGTATCATGAATATTTGAATGATAGAGGCACACAGTTGGGAGGAATGGGTAAATATACATATGGAGAGTTGCCTCAAGCAATAGCAGTAGGTCTTAAGTATGGTGGCCATGACACAAATGATGACACTTTTTTTTCTTTCCAAATGTTCTCTTTTACTCAAATTTAACACAAGTATAGTATCAGACAAAGACTTTTATTAAGTAAAAAGTCACAGCTTATTTAATATGAATAATCTATATTATAATTACTAGGGCTGTACTGGATTCAAATTTTTTTAATCTGGCTGGAGCTGGATTTGACCAGATTTATGAAGTGAAATCCTGCCGGAGCCGGATTTGTAAAAATGGCCGGGTTCCGGATTTCCCAGAGCCAAAATCCGGTACACCCCTAATAATTACTCTTGTGACCTTTTCATTTAATCTATAAATAATCAAAGCAGGTTTGGTGCATAATATAATAAAGATAAATCAAAAACTATAATAAGCTCAGTTGAAATTACCCATACATATACAGTCGAAACCGGTTAAGTAGACAGCTTTGGGGTATGAAAAATGGCGCCGAGATAACCAATGATCGAGTTAAAACGAAAACCTATATGGCGGCAAAATATTAACATGTGCTTGAAATTTCTTTATGTACATGATGTGCGTTAATTAGTGATGGGACGATTAATCGGAATCGTATCGGAACCCTAATATTTCTTCACTCTTTCCTAAGGTTGTAATGACCATTCGTTTTTAAGGACCGTTTAAATATAACCTTGGTTCCCACTCAGGAAAACGGGAAAAAGTCGGAAATTCTTTTAAAAAATTTCTCTGCCTTCAAAGTCGGGAAAAGTTATGACTAGTCTGGAATTTATATATATATATATATATATTTATGCCGAAGTAAAGTCAAACAAGGATGCCTCCTTTCACCACTTCTGTTCCTTCTTGTGTTAGACTGGGTCACAAAAGAAGCTTATGCAAGCTCAGGAAAAGGAATCCAGTGGAACGTAATTCAAAAACTAGAAGATTTGGAGTTTGCGGATGACTTGGCCATTCTGTCCCACAGACTCCAAGACATGCAAGACAAAGTCACAGCCTTGAGCGAGACTGGGAAAAGAGTAGGACTCAAGATAAACATTCAAAAAAGCAAAATTTTTGAAAATAAACTTCCTACAAGATGGAGTCATCCAAGCAGAAAACCGCAACCTGGAGCAAGTTAACAACTTTGTATACCTTGGGAGTGTGTTCAGTGTAGCAGGGGGAACAGATGAGGGCATCGAACGAAGAATAAATTTGGCGCGACAGGCTTTTGCCAATCTGAAACAGGTCTGGAGATCTACACACATCTCTGTCAAAACAAAAGTAAGGATCTTTAACACCAATGTTAAAACGGTCCTACTTTATGGATCCGAAACATGGCGGACGACAGAGACAACAAAAAATAGACTCCATACAGATGCCTCAGAAATATTCTGAAAATAAAATGGTTCGATAAGGTCGAAAACTCCAAGCTGTGGGAGAGGTGTGGACAAAGAACAGTAGAACAACAAATCATGGAAAGAAAGTGGAGATGGATTGGACACACCCTCAGGTAAAGATAACAGCCGGGCTAGGCAGGCCTTAGATTGGAACCCCCAGGGCAAGCGACAACGAGGAAGACCCAAGCGTACATGGAGACGGAGCATGTTGGACGAGGCTGGAAGGACTGGGAAGAGCTGGGAAGAACTGAAGCGACTGGCAAGGGACCGTGTAGAGTGGCGAGCTTTTTAGAGGCCCTATGTTCCACAAGGAACTCAAAGGACAAATGATGATGAATGGTCATGTTTTGATTCCATTTAATAAAAAAAACAGAAAAAGTTACCAGTTTATAATCGTCTGCGCATGCGTTAAAAGGTAAAAAATGTTCGCCTCGGCGCATGTGGCGTGGCATGTCACTATTGTCACAGCCGCTCGCATTTGCAATATTTGTCGAATCAGCGAATTTACATATCTATATGGTAATTTTAAGTTTAATGCTTTTGACGTGCAGGATATCTGTCACTATCAGACCGCTCTCGAATTTCCTCAGTCAATCAAACTTGTAATATAAATAAAACTATTGCGGCCTTGACCGTTTATCACAGCACGCTGTGTGTTAGACCTCGGCCGGCAACCAAGTCTAAGCCAATTTTTTTAAAAATCATTCCTTATCAGAATTCGACCTACAAAAGTGATTACGTGTATATTATATATATATACTGGATATTAAGAAAATGATTTGATTTCACCGTCACGCGCGTGTTAGTCACAGTCACGTATCTTACTGGTAACAAAGCAACAACAAACTTTTAAAAGAATAATAATTTTTTTATTTAATTAAATAAAAACCACCGTCGATTCTCGATACAAACCTTTATTTTCATTTCTAAAGATATTCGTTTATCTTAAAAAATAAAATGATTAATGCGTCAGAAAATGAATTAAGTTTAATAATAATATAACATGCACTGCGAAATAATGACGGATTAAAGACCGCTAACGCGATTTACGGGCACCTCTGGTGAATACATCTAATTCACACATGGATCGAAAGTGAAAGAAGATAATAACATCCGGTAATTTTTATTGAAATCTCGTAGAATCACACAATAGCCGGAAGTCTTGAAGAAAGCGAGATGTCAACACTGTTTTGGACTAAAAATGCCAAAGTGTATTGCTAGGCGAACATTCGAGGATCGAGCTAACCAACGTTAAGTTGCAAATTTGGTCCTCTTTTGTGCTCGAGGTATTAGGTTTCGGCGACTTAAAAAAATCGAATTAACGGATGAGAAAATGTTAAGACAAAGAGAATTTGGCGGTTCCAATCAAAAACATCGAGTTAGTAGGGTGGTTGAGTTAACCGAGCTCGAGTTAAGTGGGTTAGACTGTATATATAAGAATATATATTTTATATATAGAGATTTCTAGACATAAAAGAAATTCCTTTTGTGGTTACTTTTTTATTCTATTAAAATTTAATCTAGTGCAGGGGTCCGCCAGAGTATATTATGTGACCCCTATAAAAGTCTTTAATACAAGATGCTGCAACCGAAGCCAGTTTGGTGTCATCCCATAAGATTTTAAAACGGAACAAGTATTTTTCTTCAAGTGAGTTCATCAAGGAATACTTGTCAGATGCAGCAAGCATTACGTGTTTATAACAGAAAACAACATTAAATAGCATTTCTTTATCTAGGAGAAATGTAGTCAGGCGTGTTGAAAAAATAATTGACAATTGGATGCACCAACTTCGAGATGCAAGCAAAGACTTTTTGCGGCATTCTCTTGCGTTGGACGAAAATTACTGATGTACAGGACACAGCACAATTGTTGGGGAATAAACACTCGTTTTGAGCTTACCGAAGAATTACTTAGTGTTGATCCACTCAAAGACACAACTACAGGCTGGGATTTATTCAATGCTGTTGAGAACTCTGTTAAAAGAATTGGTTTGGTGTGGAACAAGATAGCAATGTAACAACCGATGGAGCACGTGATTTGACTGGAAAAAAAACAGGTCTGTTGAAGTTAATGAAAAATAAAATTAAAGAAGAACATCCTGATCATACAATCTTACCTCTCCACTGTGTCATCCATCAGTGAAAGTCTTTGTAAAACTGCGTTGAATATCAAGCATGTTATTGACCCAGTTGACAGTATGATAAACCTCATCAGAGCCAGGGCATTTAACCACAGGCAGTTCAAGGCAGTGCTTGAAGATTTAGAAACTGAATTTTATCATATTATCTACCACAGCAGTGTCCACTGGCAGAGCCTGGGCAAGATATTGAAGCGAGTGTGGGATCTAAAGGAAGAAATAGTTATGTTCTGTGAGATGAAGTGTTTTGTTTGTGACTTTGTTACTACCATTGTTAATGAAGAGTGGAAGTCGGACTTCATGTTTGTCATTGACATTATGGAAAAGTTGAATAAACTGAATGTCAAACTTCAGGGCAATAGCTTATTTGAACATGAAATGTATGTGCATGTAAAATCATTTCAGGCAAAGCTCTCCCTGTTCTCCAGGCAAACAGGTGAAAACAGGTTTTGCCATTTCTCTTTGCTAAAACAGAAAACCATTTCTGGTGAAATGGCCGAAAAGTACAAGGCTCAGTTGGATGCCTTGGCTGTGAAATTTGAAAGGAACCTCCAAGACTTCAAGAACATTGAACCATGCTTCAAATATCCTCAGTTTGCCACTTAATGCAGAAGCTGATTCAGCCCCAGAGGATATACAGTATACAATTAGAGCTGCTTGACATGCAAGCAGATTATGACCTGAAGGAGAAGTTCAAGTCAGTTCTTCTGCTGGATTTTTGTGGAAATTTGCCAGCAGCTTCCACACTTTGCTGCCAAAATTGTGTCACTATTTGAGTCCACATACATCGGTTAGCAAGCTTTTTCTTGTATGCAAAAAAATAAGTCTAAGAACAGATAGATGTTGACTGACTACAATTTGAATGCAGTAATTTGAACCACAACCAGTAAACTGGTTTCACAGTTCAAGAACATTATCCAAAATTGGGAACAGTTACATACTTCTCATTAATTATAATGGTACTCTATGGTCACCTTGTATGTAAATTATGTTCCTATTTCTTCATAGTTATTAACAGGGGACAATAAACTTTTGTTGAAATAATTATGAATAGTAAAATCTTATTACCAAATTACAAACTGTTTCAGTTCCAATTTTAAAATCATATGTGCATGTGTAATCGATTGTGAATGTGAAAAAAAAATACAATTACCCCTCATACATGATTATAATCATCAACATACATAATTCCCGTAGTAATGTAATGCTTCTTAGATGTAATGCTGATTTGTTCAATAGTGCGCACCAAAAATTACTGCACCAAATATAACTCTTTTTGAACGCTCCGCATAAAATTATTCAATATGATAATAAATGAATCAAATAAAAATAAATGAAAGTTCTGTATTACCTTATTTTTTAATCTGATGTGTATTTATTTTGAAAACTTCCATCATTTATGACGGAAGAAAGGCTAGTTAATACATATTTTTATATGTTGTAAACTGTAATTGAAATAGATAAATATAAATGCAGCCCTCCTATAACAATACAGTTTTCAATGCAGCCCTCCTTAGAAAAAGTTTGCCCCCCCC
Source organism: Ampullaceana balthica (assembly GCA_944989445.1). Lineage (NCBI taxonomy): Eukaryota > Metazoa > Mollusca > Gastropoda > Lymnaeidae > Ampullaceana > Ampullaceana balthica. Next base: position 709,675 of record CALYLW010000345.1, read on the forward strand.
TGATCTAGTGCATGTATGTAATTGCTTCTTTAATTATGGAATTTAAATATTACATGTTCTTGATATTAAGTATCTCTGGTGTTATAAGGGAGTTAAATTTAATTGTAATATAGATAATGGGGTCTTAGAAGTTTGCTGTCTTAATTAGAATACTTAAAATTTACCTAACATGAATGTATATTTTGTCAAGAAACTATCTACATGTATTAAACTTGAAGAATTTTACCTCCATTATTTACTTCCAGCCCAAACTATGGTGGCAATTTTTTTCTTTTTTTAAGAGCCAACATATCAGCTGAGCTAATGGACTTTTTGTAGATGTAGATGAATGGCACTTACACTAGTTATTTATTTATAACACCAAAGCTTTTACGTAATATGTGTGTGTATTTATATATATATATATATTGACATCATCACTAAAACTACATTTGAAAAAAAAATATCAGAAATCATTTATACAAAAGATTTAAAATATTTCTTCTTTTTTAGTCACATGTTGCAGCTTGTTACTAAGGATCTTTGTAAATAAACAAGTCATTTTGTAACAATTAAGACAATGGAGATAGTTGTACATGAAGAGAGATTTTTTATGCCCTAATACTCGTTTATTTTAAAGCTGTAAGCTGATGAAACTGTTAGGAAATAGTTCTTAACCGTAATTTTTTTTCACTTTTAAAACTTCATAATGCTGTGAAAGACACAAGAGTATCTGCAGCTATTAACAATTTGTTTTCCTTTTAAAATTGCAGATTTTTCCAAAGTTGTACATTAATAAGTATATGCTGGATAAACCACTATGTCTGGACGGTCTAAGTTGTTGAAGGTGGTCCTCCTTGGGGATGGTGGTGTAGGCAAAAGTTCTCTGATGAACAGATTTGTCAGCAATAAATTTGACTCTCAGTCATTTCATACTATCGGAGTGGAATTTCTAAATAAAGATGTTACGGTACGCAGCCATAAGTTTAATTTATGCTTATCTGCTTAAATATTTATAATATAAAATATGTTTTAATTAATGTTTTAAAAAATTGTTTTGTTGTTCCGATCAATAAAAAAATAGTTGATTAAAGTGTACTATTTTTAAAAAATTGTTGTTAAAAACATACTTAGAAAAATATTCTACTTTGATAGAAAAAGATACTTAATTAAATTTCCTGTACTGAGTTCAATTGTATATGATAAAACACAATATTCTTTTTTGATATACTTAAAATATAGATCTAAATTGACTATGACAAGGTTCTTAAAATTGTACCCATTATTTTGCTGAAATGTGACCCAAATTCTCATTTTATTACATGATTTTTAAGTTTACAATTGTTTGCAATTATTTTATAGGTTGATGGTGATAACTACACAATGCAAATCTGGGATACAGCTGGTCAGGAGAGATTCAAATCTCTTCGAACTCCATTCTATCGAGGTGCAGACATCTGCATGCTGACATTTGCGGTGGACGATAGAAAAAGTTTTGAAAATTTACCCATGTGGAAACGAGAGTTTCTCTATTATGCAGATATTCAGGAGGGGTCACCGTTCCCATTCATTATCCTGGGCAACAAAGTGGATATGCCAAACAGAGAAGTGAGTGACGATGTTGCTCGATCATGGTGTGCAAAACAGGGGAATTTACCTTACTTTGAAACCAGTGCAAAAGACTCTATCAATGTAGAGCTTGCTTTTACTTCAGCTGTTTCTCGATTACGGGAGATGGAAGACCAGTTAGAAATCAAACAAGTACATACAAACTCAGTTGATTTAACCAAAAAGGCTAAAGGTTCCAATTCAGGATGTTGTAGTTAATTTATTTAATGGAATTCTTCTCTCATTGTGCTTCTGCTGTGTCATGCTTCTCGTTTCACTAAAGCATGACGAGGATCCAAATGTTATCACTGTAAAAGAAATCATTGTTTTGCACACACCTTTGCTTGCATGCATGATAGACAGTTATACAAAGACAACCAGCTGAAAATAAAATTTTATTTCTTGCAAGCAAATTGAAAATTCCAGAATAGCTGTCCTAAATGCTTATTTGAAATCTGGCTTTCAAGATTCAAAGTAATATTTTTTTTAATAAGAAAATAACTTTTCAAGCTTCACTGTTTCATAAATTTTTTAATGTTTCTCAAGAGCTACGTTGTCCATTCAAAAATTGCTCTTTCATTTCTACTTGTTCATTGTCTTGTGATTTTTTTTGGATTTTTTATATATTTTTTGTGTGACATGAACAGTTTGACCAATGATTTACCAATATTTTGTACTTAAAGTTGCAACCTTGTTGTCTGGAGTAAGTGATAGCAATACATGTTTCATTTACCATTACCTCTTTTTGCTATTTACAAATTGTTTATATTCATGTCAACATGAAATGACTGCAGTGTCTTGGAGAGATAGATAATGACATCAGGACCAACTAGCTATGCACAGCTTTTTGGGTCATGATGGGAAGCACTCAACCAATCCTGACAACTTTCCTCCCTGGTCTTAAGGAAATAAAAATTTGCTGCCAATTTACGCATTTTCGTTATTTACTTTAGTTGCATCACCTGAATAATTCAAATAATCCAAAAAGAATTCACCTTAATTTTAATACATCAAGTATGGCTAGTACAGCAGTGATGTCACACTACCTTGTTATTGTATTTGAGAACAAGAGGCATATTTAATAACTCTAATTTGCTTGATTTTTGTAGACTTATTTATTAATAGTTTAGATTTTGTTTTAGTTTGGAGCTTTCTTGTACTAGCTGTTAATAAGATTAAAACAAACTTGAATTATCAACTCAAAAACTTTTGTGTATGCTTGTTCGTTGTTCGTTCAAATAAATTCTTATCAATTCTTGTCTTTTTTTTCATGTTTTTTTTTGTAAAAAAAAATTACTTCCTTGTTTTGTTAAATAATGTTTAACGGGTGTTCCAATTTTGAGATAACAAAATGAACATTTGCTTGGTGTAACATTGACATCCTGCTGGAGTTTTGAATTCAGATTTAAATCATTTAAAGAAGAATTTATTGTTAAGAAAATCACTTTATTTGTGATTCAGAGAAGAAACAAGGGCAAAAAAAACACATTTTTATTTTCATTTGGTTTTGAAATATGGGCCCATGACATTATTTTTAGAGGAAATAATGAGGATTATTATTGTTATTGATATACTGTTCTGTTATTTTCCAAGCTGTTACACCTGTCTTGCAAACTTAGTCATTTAAGTATGTGAGTAGGAGTGATCAGATGTTGATAGCAGCCGTTACTAAAGTTCAAGATAATAATGGGATTTAAAGTGTTACTTCACCAATTGAAATGTTTGCAAGAGATAATATGAGCGAATCTTGATAAGACAATATTTCCATGTCAGCTCTGAGATTAGATAACTTGTTTGATCACACTTTAACAATGTTTTTTAACAGAACTTTATAAAGAAGGTCAGTTTCATGACTCTGGTTGTATAAAGAAAATAAAAAGAGCAACTTTGGGCAAACTTGAACAAACTGGTGCCTTGGTGCTAAATGATGTTCATTTCGAGCTGTTCCACAAAACTTCCTCACTTATTTTTAAACACTATTATATAAATTAAAACTTATCACGTTCTATTTGTGTAAGAGTGCAAAGTAGCTGAAAACACTATCTAGTTGCACAACTTGTATGAGTGATATTTAAAGAATTAGTTAGCAACGCTTGGAATTTTTATAAAAAATTAGAGAATGCTACTACAATAAAAATTTTCTATCTGCTTTGACAAAAATAAGATCTAAATATCTCTAATCAATATTTTAAGATTTGCTAGCTGTTATACTCCCCAATTTAGTTGATTGTTTTTGTCACTGGGCCGATGAAAAATAAATGTCTTAAAAGCATTTATTCTTCTATTGCACTGTATAAGAGGAAATGTATTTATTTTATGGAGAAAAAAATCAAATGGTAAATTTTCATAATTTATTATTTAGAAGCTAAAAATGTGTTCTTAAATCCCTAAATATGTTTATTTTAGAAATTTTGTCTTGAATTTACCGATAATGATGATTAAACACTGCTGATACCTAATAACTTTTTATTTTGTTTTATACTTTAAAACTCAATAGAAATTATTTTTTATTCAATGTCTGATTCTAGACTAAGATTAATTTCACTTATTCCAGTTTCAGGTCAAATAAACTATTAAATAGCATTTAGTCAAAACTTTCATAAAGTTGTTATTAAACTATTAGTCAGTTATTAAGGTTGTAACATAAGTGCAGTAAGGACTCAAGAAAATAAATGCATTTAACATAGGATACATTGTAATTATCACATTAATATTTTTTTTTATAACTTCATAAGTCATAAGTTAAAAAACAAATTGCATTTTCCAACTTCAGGAATTGATGTGTGTGAGTAATATTAAAACTATAATTTTTAAGTTTAAGCATATAAATTCGATTATTTTTTGCATGTAGATTGCTTCAAGTTGCCATGTGTTATCAAATAAATTGTGATCTTCATAGTTTTAAAAATCAACTTGTACTTTATTTTATTATTTATTTACTCCATTTTTAAAGAATTAAAATCCACTGTTTCAGCACACCAGTCAGTTTGACTTTTCAGTAGTGTAATATTTCCTCTCTATTGTCACCATTGTGAATGGCTTATTATTGAGTTTGTTGTTGGGCATGAAAAAGGATACCTGCTGTGTATGAAAGAGAATGAAGCAACCATTTAGAATATATGCTCATTTTGCATCATAAAAAATAAATTGATAACGCTATCTAGGGATGTTCCTGGCCAATGCACATCTTGGTGGAAACCCAACACTACCCTAGAACAAAACATCAGATATCCTCTAGGACATTCATAATTTTAATGAGAACTTGAACTCATTTAAAGTCTATTTGTCATAAAGATTTAATTATTTCTAAAAAAATTATTTCAGAATGGCATTTTGAACATTTTTCTTACTGAAACATATTTTGATTTTCTTAATTAACTGCTGCAAAGCAATAGAGTAGAGATGTTTTAAGTGGTGTAATTACTTCACATACAACTAAATGATGTCCGAATGGTGGTTGTGCTTTCAAATTTATGATTGATCAGATTTTTGGGGGCTAGTGTAGTAAGACATACGTTTCACCCATGTGTCATGGTGTAGTAAGGCATACGTTTCACCCATGTGTCATGGTATAGTAAGACATACGTTTCACCCGTAAATCAAGGTGTAGAAAGACATGCAATTCATCCGTGCATCATGGTGTAGTAAGACATACGTTTCACTCATATGTCATGGTGTGCTGTGCTGTTACTAGAGTAAAGACATGATCCTGCTATTAGGACAGCACTTAAGTGTTGCTAGAATAGTTCTTATATTACACTGCTGCTAAGATCACTCATTTTTTTATTTTTTTTTGCGTTTCATTTCACCCTTGGTTTAATTGAATTTGTTGGTTTGTATTTATCTATAATGTTAAATCATTCATGATCTCATATGTTTTTAAAAAAAATAATCTTGCTTGTCTGTGAATTTTAGTTGTTTTTTGTAATGCACACCAAGTAGAAAAGTTGAACTTCCTGGCCAAATTATGTCAACAAATATTTTTTAAAAAATGAGACCCACATCTTGTTATGTTCAGAATTTGTCAGAAGTAAAAAATTGTGCTGTCATCCATTTCCAGCTATCAGTTCTATTTATAACAGTTTAGTTGTTTTTTTTATTGAGCACTTTTCATCCATTGTAAACTAAACTTATATTTTTACTGAAAACTGTTACTTTTGCATTATTAAATGCTAGAAATCACAGAAAAACAAGCAGGCCATTTTTTAGATAAAAGTGATTACATTTTCTTTTCTCTCATGAAAGTTAAAACAGCAGGTATGTATCAACCAATAAAGTATTGGATTTTTTTTCACTATGAACATGTTAAGATTCTATCACTGAGAATTAATTAGCTGTGACCCTTTTAAAACTGTGAAAGATCAACCACACCCCAGATGCTTCAATTTCTCTTTTATCTTATCTTAATTGATATACACAATGTTTGTCTCTTATTAGTTAAAAATGTTTTCTAAAACAAAAAGATATTTCATAGCCATGTTTCTATTGTTTGGACCAGTTATATAAGCACACCAATGTATGTGAATGAAGATGTGGATATTGAACATAGCTATTTATGGTGGGGCTCAAAACATGTAGTCCCCCAGCTTGATTGATTAATTAATATATTGCCACAATCTGCATACCCACAGCACATTCTTCCCTTATAAATCCTAGACTATCCCTCCTCTTCACAATATTTTCCAAAGAATAAACTATATAAAGTGTATTTCTTAGTTAAATCAAACAAAATGAACTTTTATTTGAGTAATTTCATTTTTATCTCTCTCATTGTTCTATCTCGAGATAATATTTTATTTTAAGTCTCACATATTTAAAAATTTGAAAAAAATCAAATTTTATCACACTGCTTAAAGTTTTAAATATTTGTAAATGACTTTACTGATTGAATGGCAAATATATTTAACTTCTGTTGAAATGTTAAAATAACAGAATATATATTTTGGAACTTCATTTTCAAAACATTTGTTTTTTTATTCCTATCTTTGCATGAAGTTAGTTCTACACCAATTCAAAAGTTATATTTAAAGAATTTCTGTGGCGTCATGGCTTTGATCACATTCTTATATTATATTTAATTTGAACTTTACATTACTGCTGAAGTCTATAACTTTTACATATCGTTTGGCTCCAGAATACAGCAGTTATGATTGTGTTTAACTATGGCATTCCAACAAACCAATTTCAATTGGATATGATTCAGATTAATATTTATTCATCAAAACAAGTAATATAAAATATTTTATATTTATTGCTTACTGTTATGAACACAAATTTTTTCAAGGTTTCAATTTAAAATAAAAACCAATTGCTTTTATTGCTTTTTTTTTAAAGCACCAGTATTATAACTTAACAAAAAAATTTTTTTTTATTTCAGTAATGGTTTGTTTGTTTTTTATTAAAAATTTTAATATTTTCTTTTGGTGTTGATGTTCCTATGGAACTGATATACATTAATAGCTTTTGAAAGATTTTAATTGTCATCAATTAATTTGATATTTGCCTGTAGACTAGACTACTTCTTATTTTATATTATTATTATTTATTTTTTTAAAGTTGTAACCTAATATCCATCTGAACTGAACGTAAGGCGATTAACAAACAGTTTTATAATGTCTAACATGATAAACTTACAGGAGATAAAACAGGTCTCAGGTAAATTAAACTAAATTCAATTCCTACTGATTCATGATAGCAACTTTAATGCAGTTTGGGCATCAGTACTCTCAAACTTTTCTCTTATACTTATTTTTGAGAGCCTTGAATTAATCTTTTTTAATAAATAAAAAAAATTGAAAGTTTGTCGATTTGAAAGAAAAAAAAGAGCTCTCTAAGTCTGTTAATATGGAGCCTTTATGTAAGGACAAATGCCATGATGCTCAATGGCAACCAATTTTCCCCGTGTTTATAATTAATGCTTTCAGTAGGTTGTCTTTAAAATTCAAAACGTTTATTCTGTCAACCAGCTAACTGCTTTTTGTACTCGAGTCACTATGGAATTTCTTAATACTGAACTAAAAAGACAAGTGTGCTTTCTATTTAAAGTATTGTTTTCAATAACTGAATAACAAAGAACAATAAAACATTCAATTAATAGTCTGTTTTAAATTTATTTCGATATGCTTGTCAAAATTGCTTGCCTGTGCAAGAACTCAGACTGAATGTTTGTTAACAGTTGTTAGGGCTTTGTATTGTGTCAATGCACTTGTGATGGTCAGTAATTTATCATTTTAAAAAATATAATGCATAACATAGAATGTGAGGCAGATTAAAATTTAATAATATTGATAAGGGTGTTATGTTTCCAAATATTTTCATGATTCATGCATTTTACTGAAGATAATGATAATGTAAACTGTGTTTCATTTATATTTTCTTTAAAAAGATTGACTGATTAAAAGGAATTAACAGCGAATAAATCAATATAATATATTGCAATTAAAAACACTGTTTCGAAAAAAAATTATGTTGTATTTGTTTATGACGCATTAGTTGTATTGCAACAAGTGGACATGTACATTTAAAATCTATTAACACAATTTTATTTCAACAAATGCTTCTGCTACAACTTGTATCTATATAATATAATATTTTTCATTGTGACAAAAAGCAACCATTTCAACTTAATACAAAAAACATAATATTTACAATGAATCACAGATTTATTCACTATAAAAAGGAGTAATATTAGATATAAATGGCTAACATCTTTACATTTTATAATTAATGGCCAAAAAACATGTTCACAGTAAAATCTTACACAGAAGCATTTTGCTCCTATTTTTAAAAAAAAAGTATTTACATTAAAGAATAAAATTAAACATTTATTTAGATTTTAAGTGTGCCCTACAATTTACCTTAAATCCTCCCTTTATATAAGAAATTGTATTTTCATAAAACAAGTTGTGATGAATCAATATGTGAAAAATATGACAACTATGAATGTGCAAGTCGAAAGCAATAAATATGGTACAAAAAATATGATTCAGTGTAATTCACTTCCCAGCCAGTATTTATTTCAGTATTTAATAACCCATAGCATTGACAATAGGCCATGAATCACATGGACTTTCCCCCCAGTTTTAATGTGTAAAGATAAGGTTATCAAGGTGGTGCACTCAGGCTGAGAGATATTAATTCCCTCCAATTCACTCATTTAAACACAGAAATCTGGACTAATGTAAGCATGTTATATTTATATTGAATTTATATATTATTATTTGTTCACTTATATAGCGCAGTACCCGAGCCTACAGCTGGGCTCACAGCGCTTTACAAACATGTTCAACAACTACATAAAACACATTGCACACTAAATCTTCCTAAACATAGTTACACACACAAAATTTCATATAAATGTTCAGAAATGGATGCATCACCGTCATAGACTGTTAATTTGATGGAGCAATCCTTGGCGAAACAGGAATCCATGATGAAGATCCTGATCCAGAAATAACAACAAGACAAATACACATAATTAAATCAAGAGTTCAAGGCTATGCAATGCATGCCTGTTAGGCGTAGCCTCGTTCTCAAGATTCCACCAAGAAGTTTAATCGCAATGATCAATGATATCAAGCTGCTATTAAAATTCATCATTTTGTCCAGGTCAGTATAGGAGAAGACAAAATTTGAAGAATTCTGATTCTAATTCTAAACAAGAGTTTGTCATTTAGAAGTTACAATGTACCCATTATAAAATAAATAAATGAAGAGAACAATATTTTTCTATTTATATATTATCATTAATAGGATGCCTTTTGCCTATGTGTTTATAAAGCATTCAAGGCATCCATATCAAAAGTTACATGCCCTTAAAGGCAGCCCCCAATAACATAGTCCTAGCCTTGGCTAAAATGTCAAGGTTCGGATCCAAAGACTTTCCCATGCCCTCCAACATGGCTATAGCTAATATGATCGTTGCAAAGCTGGCCTCTAGTTGAATCTTGTGCCGTGAAAGTAAACTGAAGACATCATTCATCAGTTCAGCTATTTTCAACTGAAATTTTTAAATATTTGTTTAAGGTTTCAAATTAAATAACATATTTTATTGTTGGAATATGAATCATGCAACTCTCCCCTAGCATTTAAATTATAATATTTAATTATCTTTTTTTTTCAATAGATTTTTTTCTTTTATTACTCAGTTCTAAGCTTTTAATAACAATGGGGTACAATTACAGTAAGCTTCTACTACAAGCTAACATTGTAATAAGATACTACAGCTACCAGTTTAAAATTGCAATAAGTTAGAACACATGTCAAACTCAAGGCCCACCAGCCACATCAGTCCAGCCACACAACTGTGTCAGCTCCAAGTCCAAGAGGTTTTCACCAGCATAAACCAATCATAATAAGCAAAAATAAATCTTTGTTGCTGCAGTAACTTCAGTAACCTAGCAAAGTTCGGTTTGCTAGTTTAGGACTGACGCATAGGAAATGAAAGTAAAGTAGTGCCTGGATATTACATCATCCTTACCTGCTATGTTAAAGTGATACCAATCAGCAGAAGCACAATTTAATTTTTTTGTAGCCTTTAAAATGCCGGAGAGCAACTCAAGGTTGATTCTCAATATAGTGCCCTTCAAAGTCACTGGGAGGCTGAGTATATGCTTAGTGGTATTTGTGGTAAATGTTGGTGTCTAATTTGTTGAGATGGTGTGGCTGTGCTCAAGTTAAAAAAGCCTGAAGGCAGGGTATGACAGCAAAAATGGCAAAATCATAAACTTTAAGTTGCTGTCACAGCTAGTTTCATTGTAGTGGATGAGATTGCATAATCAGGCCGACTATGTCAGACAGAGAGTTTCTGAAACACTGCGTGATAAAATTTCAAACAAAAAGTAGACGTCTGCAAATTAAGTCAGAACAAAACTAAGGATGCTGATTAGGTTTGTTAGATGACTGCTAATTTGAAAACATAGCTTATTGAAAAAGTCAAAGGTTTTGTTTGCATTCTTCCTGTCTTTAAAAGTAAAGTCACAGTCACCATCTTCATCCATAGACTGGACTACAGTTTGAATTATACAGTCAAAATAATGGACATGAAATCCATGAATGAGAGACTGGCAGGAAAAGAAAGTTTTAAAATCCCTTATATTAACTTCACTGTCTTGTAGTGGTCCCACCTGTCTGCAAAAAGGATAGGATAGAAACACTTACTTTCGACCTCATTAAATTATGACATCCTCTGTCCACCACTGCAGCCATTTCTCTGCGAAACAGTTCAGGGTTGGTGCAAAAGTTCACAGCAGACTTGCTCAGAAAAAGATCAGCAACCACTTCGCCCTAGAGACACATCAATTCATTTGTCAGCAACCACCTCACTACCTCACCCTAGGGACACATCAATTCATTTGTCAGAAACCACCTCACTACCTCACCCTAGGGACACATCAATTCATTTGTCAGCAACCACCTCACCCTAGAGACACATCAATTCATTTGTCAGCAACCACCTCACTACCTCACCCTAGGGACAAATCAATTCATTTGTCAGCAACCACCTCACCCTAGAGACACATCAATTCATTTGTCAGCAACCACCTCACTACCTCACCCTAGGGACAAATCAATTCATTTGTCAGCAACCATCTCACTACCTCACCCTAGGGACAAATCAATTCATTTGTCAGCAACCACCTCACTACCTCACCCTAGGGACAAATCAATTCATTTGTCAGCAACCATCTCACTACCTCACCCTAGGGACAAATCAATTCATTTGTCAGCAACCACCTCACTAACTCACCCTAGGGACAAATAAATTCATTTGTCAGCAACCATCTCACTACCTCACCCTAGGAATTCATTTGTCAGCAACCACCTCACTACCTCACCCTAGGGACACATCAATTCATTTGTGTGTAATGTTTAATCAAGCATGGGCTTTCAAGGCAAGAAAGAGGCCATTTATTTTCTTTAAAATTTAACAGGAACACAATCAAATAAGAATATATTATGTATTTGTTTACAAGTTATTTCCACATAAGAATTAGATAAATGACTTTTTCATAAGGTCCGTTCCAAAACTCATGTCACTTATTTCAACCTACTCAATTAATGCACACCTTAAAGCCACCACTATTTCCAGTACTCACTTCTCCCATGACAACAGCAGTGAACACCTCTATGAATTTTTTCTTATCATTAGAGCTGAGTGAAGCTGTTATTCCACAGTCCAGCAGCACCAATCGTAATGGGTTGTCTTCCTTTGGCTGCATACTGGCAATCATCTTTCCTATAATACTACTTTGACCATCAGCCTGTCAGGGAAAAAAAAGCAAAGAAGTTCATAAATTTATTTTTAAAATCAATATGTTCATTTTATAACTAGAATTTTTTAAAAACCATTTTTAAAAAAATTAATCTGTACAAGTGCTGTATATTTGGCAATTAGTTAATAACTATAATTTACATTCAATAATGTTTAAAATAAACTCAAACTATAACAATAACCTCAACAAAGTGGTCCACATTTTGTACTAGCAAGTTGCCGGGGTGAAGATCTCCATGGACAAAGTTGTTCACAAAAACCTAGGTTTCAAATAAATATAATTTCTTTCAATCACAAAAAAAGAAGAATCAATAATAAACAATCATATTAGAAATTACAAAATAGGTAGGGGAACAAGACATGTTTAGGCTTGGAAACAGAAAGGACAATGAAATGGAAATATTGGCCAAATGCCTTTTCAGAAGTTATAAACAGAGAAATGGAATTGAAAATGTGCAACAATTATACATCTCTTTCATAAGGCTTGAATTCTGTCATTTAAATTATAGTTTACAAAGTTAGTGTTATTGCTCATAATAACTAAATGTTATAACAAATATATCTTGTAAAATCTGTAGAGATCTCCAATTAGACCCCTCAGCCGACGCCGCGCGCCGAATACGCCGCAAAATTTTCGTCCGCCGGAAAATATGCGCCGCGCCGCATTAGCCGCCGTATTTTGTCCGCCGTAAAATGAACGAGCCGCCGTAATTTACTTTTGTTTTCTTAAGTTTCATTGCGTTCTCTTTCAAGATCGACAATCATCGATTGCATTTTTAGAATAACCGTCGAAGGAAGTGTGACAAAATTGAGTTGTTTGTACTGTTTTTTTAAAAACCTAAATAATCATTGATACAGTTCTTGCAAGTTATCTTTTTCTTACAATCTTAATTTATAAAATACTAATTAAAATAATAAGTTATCATTAAGCTTTGTCGTATATAGGCGATTTATTATTACTCAATTATGGCTCAACGATCTTCTACTATCGGAAAGGTAAGCCTAAATTAAATTAAATTAATTGTTTCAATTAACTAGATACTAGTTTAGTCAATAACTGAAGATTTTTAAGGGTGATCCTGAAGTTTTAGCACGTAAATTTTTTCGCTGCGAATTTTAATTTTCTCATGATATCTTTCATTTTTAATTTTTTAAATGCATTTAATTATGTTATATTTTAGTTATTATAGCGCTAATTTGTAAGGCTTTTTAATTTATAAGGCTTTTTCGGCCCTTGACGCTACATAATCGGAGTAGGATACGTCATTTTTGTTTATCTAGCACCCTGCTAGCCAGATTTTGTTTTTCCTGGAACGACCCATGCTAAAATAAATTTACTGACTGAAGATGTTTTTTAAAAAAGTTTCATACATCTATTTTAAGATTCTTAGAAGATCAATAAATATTTTAATGAAAATTTCATTTTTTATTTCCTTACTGCATGTTTGATTCTTTTTTGTTTGTAAGTGAGAAAATTTCATTTGACCTCTTGCTGTGACAACCCAGCAAATAGGGTGCTATATAAACAAAATAGATGTATCCTACTCTACTCTGCTCATGTAGCGTCAAGGGCCGAAAACAGCCTAAGAAATTAAAAGCCTTATAAATTAGCGCTATAATAGCTAAAATATGACATATATAAATGTATTTAATAAATTAAAAACGAAATTTCTCATGAGAAAATTAAAATTCGCAGTGAAATAATATACGTGCTAAGACTGCAGGATTACCTTTTTACGTTACACCATTTCTGATGTAACAATTCTTTATGACTATATGATAATTTTAGGTGAACTCAAATGTCAGCAAATGTCATCTAAACTGGGAAGAGAGGCAGTTCATTAAAAACCTACAAGTAAAACCTAAACCGCCTAGCCTACATGGAAATTCTAAAGCACAATGCTGAAAATATTTTGGTGGCCTGTTCTCTGCTGATGGGAGAAATGTAGACGAAGATCGAGTTTATTGTCAGCCGTGTCTCACTGCTCAGCAGTCATTGGGTGACGAGGGTCACATTTCAAAAGTAACCAATTTTGCCACAATTACATCAAGTGGCAATGTGAATCTTCCCTTAAGTGTCAAGCACAATGTGTCAGTACAAAGTCAAGAAAAGTCAATAAAATTTTGGGATATTTCCATAAGTATGGAGAAGGCAACCGTCAATGTCAGGCAACATCAAGTCATGAACTGACAAGGGATATCGTTATCTGGTTCTGTAGAGACTTTCTCGCCTTTGAAAATGTGGCTAAAGATGGTTTTGTTGACTTATTCAAAATTAATTGCCCATCTCTCAACATACCGGCACCAGTAACACTTGCTGGAACAGCCCTGGATAATGGTTACGAATATTTTGTAATCAGACGAAAATCAGCGGCAAATGTCAATTTACGGAGAAATCCGGCTAATCCGGATATAAGCCAAAAAATTATGTCAGCCAGCCGAAATTTTAAAATCCGGCTAATCCGGATATCAGCGAAAAATTATGTCAGCCAGCCGAAATTTTTAAAAAAATTCGGCTGGCAGGTATATCTCCAATGGCCATTTATTAGTTTAACTGAGAAACTATAAAGATTACTACAAATGAATAAGAATGAAATGAATAATAACAATAAGAAGGTTAATTCTAATAATTTTTTTTAGTATTTACAAACATTTTGAGTAAATAGAACATTATAACAAAGCTTTAATGATTTGATTTTATAAGGTAAAAAAAATTAATTACAACAAACATTTTCTTTTAAATTTACTAAAAAATTATAAAGCTCTTGGCTGGTAAGCATAGTTGTATGTTTGCAATAAAAAAAATTGAAAAATTGGAATGCAACAAAGATTGACATTCATAACCTTCTTTTTGACCTCGGGTCAGCTCTAGAAGAAATAGGTCATAAAACCCTAACTCAAAAAGTTTTAATTTAAAAATTTATCCAGGATGGTGTCTGACTTGACCTTTGTTTCTCCTGAGATTGAACAAACAACCATCAGTGCGATACCTAATGTCCAATCCCTCATATCCTCCCCTGACAGTCTCTGTTAACGTTGCTGAGTACGTGAGACTAAAGAGTGTGTCATCTTTATAGCATGCAACACACCTTTAACAATGAATTGCGGACCGGGTTTTTTTCCACAGTTTTCTATATTTCTTGCTCTGCTTAATTCAACTAACAATCCCTTTGCCAACAACTTAACCTTCGTTTACTTAATCTTCTGTATGGCTGACACAGAAAATAGAATCCATTTTCACAAACATCCATCATTTTCACAAACATCCATCATTTTGCAAAAAATTCAATAAATCTATTTCTAGCTAAATTTACAGAAACATTGTAAAACTTTTCCCTGACAGAATAAAGAATAATTAAATTTTAAAAACTTTTTACAGTCAATGAGAAAATTAGCTTCCGTATACTGTTTTTTTGACACAAATCTTTCATATCTCAATTATTATATATATATTTACGCGATTAAGTTGTTCATTCAATTTGCTTTAACTTTTTGGTAAACAACATATAAAAGTGATTTGTTATTTCTATTTCTATCATTTGAGAACCAGATATTTTATTTTCTCTTAAGAATTACACATTTTTGTCAGGTTTAATTTGAAGTGGCTACTCACCATTTGTAGTAAAGCGTCCATCCCAATCCTGGCCAGGTGCCTCTTGAGTTCACTGGAAAATGTTGGATCTCTCAAAATATGGCCAACACTTACTCCTTCCTGGAAACAGCAATTGAAAGTATTTTTTCTGGTTAATTGTATCATTAGTATTAAGGTTGTTAAGACCACTCGTTTTTGAGGACCGGTTAACCGCTCGTTTTTGAGGACCGGTTAACCGCTCAAAAAAAGACCGGTTAACCGTATTTTTACTATGTCTTGTGGACCAACAAGAGAATGCATATTATTTTCGCCCAGCGTCGTCTGATTTGATATCAAAGTCAAAGCGCCTGATATGTGCCGCCCCTAGTGTTTAGCTCGCTGTGGCGCTGGATTCAAAATAGCAAATTCAAAAAAAGAAAACATTAATAAAAAAAATTATTTTAAAAAATCATCTGAACAAAGATGTAAACTGTATTAAAAGTATTAAAATGGCATGTTATCAAATGTCAAGTCAATTCGTTTTGAGGACTAGTTAACGTTTTAAAAAAAGGCAGTTTTACTGTCCGGTCCGTATTTTACCTTATTTTTTTTTAGAACCAACAAAGAGAGTGTGTATCAATGATCAAAATTTTGCTTTGTGCCGTCTGATGGTGACTTCAAAGAACATGTGACATCACATCCCACTTGTTTTCAGCTCTCTTGGGCTGAATAGTAACCCTCGCGGCCTTGAACATTTAACATTTTAACATCGCCGCACTGTGTGTTAGTTCTCGTACTATATTTCATCAACTAAGAGAGTTTTAAAATAAAAAACTTGTTCACTAGCCGTACGCATTTTTTAAAGAAAATATCAGTTTTGATATTAATGTGGTAATCTTACGTCAAATGCCATTGACTTGCAGGAAAACTGTCACTAAAAGACCGAACTCAAATTTGAGGACCGATTAATCGCCTGGTATCTTTGCTACGTCTATCAAATGACTCTTGTAATATAAATAGTAACAGTAACAGTCGCAGCCTTGATTTTGTTTGACCATTGTTCATATCATACGCACAATGTGTGTTAGCTCTCGTACAGTGCCTCGACAACTAAGGAAAGTAAAAAAGTTTTAAAAACCGTAGGCGAACTAAACTAATAGTGATGACTTGTATATTATTTATATTTATAGACCGGAATAGTAAGAAAACGCTTTGATGTCACAGTCGCTTGCGTATTGGTTCTGGTGTTCTGCCATAACACAACAAAATATTAACTCCGCGTAATAAGCTTATACCGAAGTTACGGTTAACCGGTCCTGATCTGAGAAATGGTTAACCGGCTAACAGGTTAACTGTTAACAACCTTAATTAGTATTGTATATATATATATATATATACAGGGGGTCCTCGGGTTACGACATTGATCCATTCTTAAGAAACGCCGTAACCCAAATTACACTGTAAGTCGGAACATTAAAATATATATATATTATATATATATGTATTGTTATATATATATATATATATATATATATATATATATATATATATATATATATATATATAAAGTACTGTACGTACAGTGCTATAAAAAATGTAATAGTTAATGACATAAAAAAAAGTATTTAATAAAGAGAAAACAATTCCTTACCACATGAATTAAAGAAAATATTAATAAAAAAAGAGACAGGATGACGCGTAATATTTTTATTTTATTTTATGGGGGCGCGTTCGTAACCGCGAAACAGCGTAAGTCGGGACCGGCATAACCCGAGGACTCCTTGTATATGGAAAGGTAATGCAACAATGGCGGCTGGATAGCGAAGTCAATAGTGCGCTCACCTCACAAGCTGGGGGCGTGGGATCTAGCCCACATTAATGCCACAATAAAAATGTTGATGAATGACTATCCCTAAAAAGTCCTCCGGTGACCTGGAGAGGAGATGGGCGCCGCCAAGGTCTACCAAGCCCAGAGAAATTCTAATGGAAACATTAGAACCCCCTACGACCACGAGGTTATGGGACACACACAAAAAAATTCAACATCACAACTAAATTACAAGTTGGTAATATTGGATGATATAAAAATAAACCAATTTTACAAAATTCCTTTTGAACTTAAATTCTCAAAAGCACGTTTTAAAAGATCATAACCAGTAAATAGGGCTCAAAACCCCCCCCAAAAAAATAAGAAAACATTTGACTTCGTTATTGTTAGAAGTATACTTTTTTTAACATCAGTATTTAATATTTAAAGTGCAGATAAAAAACTGGTATTATAATAACCTCAAAAGTTTCCACAAGTATGTCATGTCTTAACAACGCAGCTACAGGTTGGGGTACTCTGATATTGGAACACAAGGCGAAGTCGTGTGTAAATCGTTGAAGGCTCTGATATTCATATCTCATATCCAGCTGAAAATGTGATACAATAAATTCATGATCCATATTTTAAAATAGTTTATTATGTGATGGAAAAATGGAATATTCAAAGGCGTTTGTGTTTTCTTGTAAACTTGCTTGTTTATTGTTACTTTAGTATAGTATCTTTTATATAAAAAATTATGCAGATGAGTTAAATGATTTTCAATACATAAAGGTAAATTTTGATATTTTTCCTCTCTGCTTGTATTTTTAAAAATATATTTTGATTTTAAAAAGTACTGCCTGAAATTTTGATCAAATTTTAAAAGTTTAGAAAAAAAAATTCTGCATCCCACATGCATGAAAACTCCTAATTTGTCTGCTTCTCTATGAGATAACCTTGTCATATTTTCCTCTAAACATCGATGTAAAAATGATTATAGTTATGAATGGCTACTGCCAGATACACACAGGGATGAAAACACTTTTCTTATTACGTGTGCAAGAACAAACATACAAATTCTTGTTTTTCCCGTCTGGGATTCGGGCGTGGAATATGCTGCCTGATCAATCCTGGAAAACCAACAAACTATCAACATTTAAAACTCTAATAAAATGCAAAACTAGACAAAAACCATGGCCACAATTATCTTCTGTATAGAAGGAGATTCTGTAATAGATAAGATTTCAATGAGCCCTCTAAGGCGTCAATAGGTATATCTATGGATATCTCTGTTTAGATAGGTTTTGAGTTTAAACCTATCTAGTACAAAAAAGATTTCATATGATAATTGACAATAATAAAATTGAAATGAAAGATTCACCCTTACTAGGACTCAGGACTTGCCAAAGCACTTGATTACCTGCTTACAAACTAGGACTCAGGACTTGCAAAATTACTTTATTACCTGCTTACGCATAGTCAAAGCAAACTCTTCAACACACTGTTTGAGATTAACCCAGTGGAGCTTGGGAAACATTAATGTCAAGTATTTAGCTGTAATGACCATGAGACGTAGGTCTCTTTGAAATGTCTGCACTATATTTGGATGCAGAATCTGAAATATCATGTAAAAAAAAATATTTTATTGTTTATCCATAAGTGTTTTAATAAAATGGCATAGATCTGTAGGGACATTTAGCAGTATGAGTTTAATATGATAAACACGACACTATATCATTGATAGTTAAATATGATGCAAAAAAGTCGGAGCGGTGCCGCGCACCATTTTAGAATTATTGCACAGCACATTTTAATAAGGAAAATATAATATCTGTGTTTATGGGCTGTAAAATTATGCACAAAAAATGGATTCAGTGCGACTTTGCACACAAGTCTGTTATTTTGCACACGCACCAAAGAACTTTAGAGGGAAGTCAATTACCTTGATTGCAACAGGAACAAGATGCACTGCTGCAGTCTGTGCACTATTTAAGAACTTGTCACTATTACGAACTTTAAAAAAACAAAGTATTTATTTCATTATCACAGATAATTAAAATAATAAACTTTTTTTTTATAAATAACTAACATAAAATTTAAAATTTCAATAATCTTTGTCCATGACAACGTTGTCATGGAAATTAAAGGAGTCTGTCACATGCATCTTTTAATTAACTTACCAGATTCTAAGCCAGTGCTGCTAGTGTCATGTCTTGAATGGATAGATGGAACTAAATCACAAGATACATATCCTTTGTACACCTAAAAACACATATTCAATTCATAAATTACAACAATTTCATAGTCTCACAAAAAGGGCAATAATAATAATAATTTGAGAGCTTATTTGGCTCACTGCACTTTAAATAAAAATATTAATATACACACACACATACATATATATATATATATATTTATATACAATTAATGCATTCATATCATAACTAAACAAAACATATAATGCCATGGATGGCCCATTTAAGCTACGTTAATCAGACAAAGAAATATCAGAACCTATTTTTTTTCACAAATCAAATACTATAAAAAGAGATCTTACATTTAATACCAAATAAATGACCACTGCCATAATTGAGTAACATGTACAAAATATTTGTCAAGTAACTTTAACACAGTCACATGAACATGCATATTTTACAGCTTCAACATTTATGTTGATAAAGTTTGCTCCTACCTGGGCAATGCAACCTGAACCAACTGGTTTTTGATGTTTATCTAGATGAAGCAAAGTCTGCCAATTTGGTCCATAGGCTCCGTGTAAAGCTTTTTCTGTGTGTGACCATGAATGTGGCTGAACTTGATGATGTAGCCCAGAAAACTTGTCACAAAAATCCCCAGAAAAAAGATCTCTCCTCGTACTTGCCCACTGACCAAGTTTTATAAAGGTAGCTCCTGATCTCTCCACGCCAATGTAGAGCAGTGATAGCCATATGCTGAAACACTTTGGACTGATATCTAGAGAAAAAAATATGTTTATCTGCTATGATTTGCATAAGGCTAATCAAATTGTGAAATCAGTCAGGCAAGAGAGGCATGCAGTTATTTATGGTTTAAAAGCTTATGAGACTAATTATATTCAAAGACACTGAAACAAGAAATTCATGACCTTCTAATTAGATATTTTTTTAAAATAAAAATAGTACCTATATTTTTTAATTTCCTCATTTAATCGGAACATTTTCAATATTTTTGCAACTTAGTTTAAATATTGAAACTGTGAGAGGGATGCCAAAAATGTACTGTACTACATAAAAATAAACAAAATATGGGCTTTAATCACTAGCATCACTTACAATAAATGTTTAATAATGATAATGACAGATGTGCTAGAAGACCATATCGGAACAGTCAGCAACAGTCGGAGGGAGAAGTATAACCAACCTACGCTTCGCCGATGACATAGACGGCCTAGCTGGTAGTCAGGACGAACTAAAAGAATTCCTTGCAAAGCTAGAGAAAACAGCAAAGGCGTACGGCATGGAAATCAATGCAGAAAAGACCAAGGTCATGGCAAATAGAAAATTCACAAGTGAGATTCGGATAAACGGGCAAAAACTCGAAGAGGTCTACACCTTCAAATATCTAGGGGCCATAATATCTGACGAAGGCTCAAAGCCAGAAATTCTTGCCAGAGTGGCCCAAACAATGGCAGCATTGAGTAAATTAAAGCACATCTGGAAAAGCAAGAAGCTCTCCCTGAGATCAAAGATCCAGCTAATGCGCTCTCTGGCGATGTCGGTCTTCTTGTATGGTTATGAGGCTTGGACGCTCACTGCAGACCTCCAAAGAAGAATCAATGCGCTAGAGATGAGATGTTTCAGAAAGATATTGAACATCTCCTACACAGCGCACATCACAAACGAAGCGGTCCACAACACAATAAGTACTGTCATTGGCCCCTACGAGGACCTTCTCACCTCCATTAAGAAGAGGAAATTACGATGGTACGGACATGTGACAAGAACTGGAGGTCTCGCAAAAACTATATTGCAAGGCACAGTCCAGGGAGGAAGGAAAAGAGGCAGACAAAAGAAGAGATGAGAGGACGATATCAAAGAGTGGACCGGCCTGTCATTCAGCGACTCTCAAAGGGCAGCACAGGATCGGGACAAATGGCGTGTGTTACTGAGCAGTTTACGATGGTGCCCCAACGACCTAACGACGGGTTAAGGGATAGTTCAAGTTTAAAAAAATCATGTCGTTAGCCAAGCAAAAATCTTTCAAAATTTCAATCTATAATAAAAGTGGTACATGTACTTATGAAAATGGTTTCTAATTGTATAACTAAATTATGTAGCACAACTGAATATACTTTTTAAACAAAGCCTCATTTAAATGCTACACTTACCATACTTATAAATAAAATTAATATAACAATTAGTTTTGATTACAAACTAAACAATATATCAACAGCAAGTTCTACTTACACGTTAAAGGGTATATCAACAATAATGGAAAGAACACAATGAATAGATGTGCAGCTCTGAGATTTAAAAAGAATAGTTCTTTAAACAAATACCAGGAGCTTTCTTGACATCTTTGTTTATCAATAAATTCTTGCAGTGCACCTGACGAAGAATCTAGTTGGTATTGAAAAGTTTCACATTTTGCAACAGTGCAAATCAATTTGTTGTCTTTCAGTGTGTCCAGACAAAAACAAACTGGCATTAATGTCAAAAATTCAAATCCAAAAGATCTACAAATATTTGAAAATCTCAAAATTCTGCTTGCTTTGAAATTTAATTTAGTATGTAGATTGGGTTTTAAAGAATATTTGAAATGCGGTTTTATATTATGAATAAATTTAACATTTTCTTTTAGTGTCTGCATCAATTTCAATTTAACCTTTATATTTGCAATTTGTTTTTTGTATTTCACAAATCCCTGTATTACACTTATAGAATAATGTTTTGTAATTGTTTGTATCCCTGTCTTATACAACAGAAAAACCAAAGTCTCCATGACAGTTTTAGTTTCAGGACAAAATTATTCAGACCACCTGAATGAACTTGTACTTGTTCTGGACAATCTTGAATCTGTGCTCATCTTCTCGGTTGAACTTTATTCTGTATTAGTATTGTAAACATGGAGAGAAAAAAAGTTATTAAAATAAATTAAACATTAGAAAATATATATATTTATATATTTTTAGGGTAAAAGTAAAAGCAAAGAGAACGGTGCGCTCCATATTATATGGTATTTTTGGGTGCTTACTACTATTGTTTTTGTTCTATTTTAATTTTATAAATAGACAACTAAACCTAACCCAGACCCTAAAACTACAACCTTAATTAGAAGTACGCTGCCTTAGCCTTAACAACATTGTAAATAGTTGAGAGCACCGTTCTCTTTGCTTTAGCCATTCTTAGCTTTCATGACAAAATACAGTCAATAATTATTGAATTATTTGTATTTGAATTTGTGCTAAATTATTGTGCAATAATCTTCTGTATAGAAGGAGCGTCTGAAACAGATCGTAACAAGTTGAGGGCTACGCTGACTTTAAAGTTTGTACGTTATCAGGTGCCGAAAAAAATTGTCCTATAAATTAAAAATTATAGTTCAATTAAACGAATTGTTACTACAAATCTAATGTAATGTAATCCTAATGGACGCACGAATAATTCTTACCAGGTTACTAAGATAACCAAGATAACACACATTTATACGATGTTTAGTTGAAGTTGCTGGTTTCAACAGAATAATGAAATGGCCTAAAAAGAATTTATAACTTACGGAGTTAGTGAAATTCTGAAAAAAATCGCTTGCACATAATTAAAATTAAAAAATTTAACCAGGATTTACCATTTATAATTATGCAGCGTTTTTGATAAGGTGCCGTTCATAAAGTACGTCACGCTATTTCGCTATTTTTGACCATTTTTACCCTCACACCCCCCCCCGTCACAAACTGTCACAAATCTCGGAACCCCCCCCCTAAAGTACGTCACACTTTCAATAAAAAAATAATAATTTAATATAAAACACCGTGACGTCACACATAGCTGGACACCCCCCCTGTCAAAAACTGTCACACTTTCTCCCCCCCCTCCCCCAGAGCGTGACGTACTTTATGGACGGCCACTTAAAAGTAGGGATGTACCGGAATCAAAATTTTGAAATCCGGCTACAGCCGGATTTATTAAGTGAAATTAAAGTTTGTTAAAATGGCCGGATTCCGGATTTGCTGGAGCCATTATGAATATGTATAAATTTGGGCTCTACTGGCCTGCCGGATTTATGAAGTGAAATCCTGCCGGAGCCGAAGCAGGATTTGTTAAAATAGCTGGATTCCGGATTTCCAGGACAGGGCCCAGCTTTAGGCATAGGCAAACTAAGCAGCCGCCTAGGGCCTCCGGTTAGTCTCATCATTAGTGGGGGCCTCGCACATGAATCTTTCCATATTTATTATTTTATTTTTATTTTATAATTAGGGCCACAAAATTCACTTCGCCTTGGGCCTCCAATTCCCTTAGGCCGGCCCTGTCCCGGAGCTGGAGCCGAAATCCGGTACACCGCTACTTAAAAGAACTATCAGATTATTAATAGTAGAATAGTTTATTGTCAACAGTTGTCATAGTTATTCAATGAAACAATAACTCAATCTAGATCGAATTTGAAAACAAAGATTGCAAAAATTAGACTTGACAATTGTATATTACACATCATTTATCTGCTACCTTTTCATTTACAATGGGGGAGGTCAAGTTTTAGATAATCTTCCGATTATGCAATCTATTGACACAGGATAAGAAGAAGATTAGCGAAACTTGACCTCACCCAGTGATTAAATAACAAAAAGGGAAAAAAATGACTAAAAAAAGACTATATTGACAAACTATATGACTAACTATTGTGCTATATTGAATTTGTTTATTATGGTCCTGTGAATTATGTTTAATTCAAAAATATTCACTGGGCATCATCTTACCATGGTGAAGTGTTCATCCATATTGACGACTGGCATCAATCTTGCACCATCATCGTATCCTGGAAGGATAATTGCACACAGATCAACTCGTCCTCATCTAGCCCCTCAACAGCCTCTGTATGTGCATTTTCTCTTCTGACTTCTGGCAATAACTTTTGAATAACTGCCATTGGTTCTCGTTGCCTTCTAGAAGCGACTTTCAAAGGACGGATGCGTTTTATCTGAGATGATTCTTGAACAGTTTGGGTGTGCACACATGGACAATAAAGATCATATGGTTGTACTTTGAAAACTCCTGTTAATCTTGACATAATGTCATCAAATTTGAGAGTTTTTGCAATAAACAAGGAAGGAAACTTATGAGAATCTGCATCTGCTCTTTCTGAAGCTCTAAGTCCATCAGTTGTTTGGTTAATTGTGATTAGAGGCTGTAAAACGTTGAAATATGAGCTTCGTACTTTGTCGCAACATTTATGTCCTGATATTTCACAATTTGAGTGAAATATTGGATGGCGTGAACCTGATTGTCAAACCATTCCTGGTCCTGCGATATGAGTCCTGCTGCATCCAATTCAGATTTATGAACAACACATTCAGGAGATACGCATTTCATATTATTTTGACATAAAACTAATTCAAATGTTTCACAACATTTGTGAAAATTATTTTTAAAGCTATTTAAATTCTACAAAAATTAAACAATAATTTATTTATTTTTAAAGTTAATCACACAAAAAAAATTAATACAAAAAATAATAAATGTGTGACATCACACATGGCCGGACCCCCCCCTCCCCCTCTTCGTATCTTATCTATACAGACGCTCCTTCTATGCAGAAGATAATTGCGTCCACGGACCATGACAGATGATTTGTTGGCAAGTGATGCAGCGCTCACAGGCCACGGCTTTGTGGGTTCCACGCATTACCCAGCCGCCTAACTAGTGTTAGGTACCCATTCGGAGCTGGGACGCCCTAGGCCCCGGGAACAAATCCTTGCCTTCACATGGATTTGAACCCATGACCATCGGTACACCAGTGGAGCGCGCTGCCACTCCACCACCGCGTCCCCCTGTCACACTTTCTTACACCCCCCCCCTTTTGAGCGTGACGTACTTTATGGACGGCCTCTAAGCTAATATTTTAGATTCAAATAAAATAAAACAACTTAATTAAATTGACTTATAATAGACTAATATTCAATAATTAAAATTCTCAGCCAAAGTATTTTAAATTATTTAAATTTATTTGATCAACTTAGTTTCGTTGTTCTTCTGTATCAGTAGTGTGACTTGCATGACAGTCATTGAGAATGGACCATTTCAATTACGCTATTTATAAAGAAAAATGAACACTTTCGGCTTAATGAATGAGTAATATATTAACGTATCTTATTGATCTGAAATCAACATGTAGTGTAGTATTATATTCAGGCTAATTTTATATCTTTAAATTTTATTAATATTAAATGAACGTGTGCTTTATTTTTTGTTATACTATTTTGTATTTGGGATGTTAAATGTTGTCGGAGAAACATATCTCTGAACTATTTTTCACTCTTTCGGCACTCGACTACAGGCGAGACCCATGTTAGAATTAAAGAAATAAAACGTATTTCAAAATAATACGACCGTATGAACTTCAATCTTGAAGTTGAAGACTTGTTCTCGTTGTAAGTATTATTTAGACAAGGCATATGCGCTAAATTAAGTGTTTACCAGCACCACTGATACTGGTACGGTTAGTGGCTTTAGTCTTTAACTGGTAGTGACCGTAGCCGTAATGAGTAATGGTAATCCTGCAGTTTCTACACGTATATTATTAGCCCGTATATTATTATTTCACAGCGAAATTTAATTTTCTCGTGAGAACTTACGGTAAATTAGTATTTACGTGGCCAAGATGGCGGCTACTCATTTCCGGGCGGCCACCGTTGTTGCTAAGGCACGTGACCCCCGGAAAGTAGTGCAGAGCTTTGGAATTTAGGGGACCGAGGGGAACAGGGATTCTCAAATTTTTAGTTTTTTTTTAGAAACATGACAATTTTGAAAAACAGAAAAATGTTACTAAAAAAAATTAAAGGCTATTTTAGCAACCTGCCGAGTTTGGAAAACAGCGAAAAATAGTAGGAAAAAAAATGATATTCACTGTTCATACGTCTGAATCACGAATTTGGGAAGACCGGGAAGGGTTCACTTTTTCAAAACTGTAAAGCTAAACCTAACCCTAACCCTAAAATTCTATAGCTAAACCTAACCCTAACCCTAAAATTCTATAGCTAAACCTAACCCTAAAAATCTATAGCTAAACCTAACCCTGACACTTCCAGTTTGAAAAATCCACTTTCCTTTTTGAACAATTTTACACAAAAATTCAGGAAACTTTCAACCGCGATGCTACTGCACCCGGTATTTCAGGCGAAAAGAATTTGCCCGCCAGGAATTTTCGCGGGCTGTTGTGCATCTACATGCGCATCACAGCATATAGTGCCGCATTTAGCGAGTTGAAAAAAAAACTAGGAAGGGGAGGGGTGACCCTCCCCCATTGTATTAATTTACAATTAATGTAATTTACAATTAATCAAAATAGGGGAGGGCGGGCCCTCCCCTAAAACCCCACCCCTTACTGCTCCCCCCGCCACCCACCCCCGGCCCCCATGACACGATACGCGGATGAACACAATCTCATCCTTTCCATTGATAAATTCTCCGTCCTCCCGCCTAAGGGGAGATAATCAAATAATCGGAAAAAAATAACATTTTTCAAGGGAAGCAACTCGCGGTTAGCAACAGGTAGCGTCGAATTTACGTCACTTCGCCCGGAAATGAATCGCCGCCATCTTGGCCACGTAAATACGATCCAGCCGAACTTACGTTTTTAATTATTAAATGCATTATTATATGTTGTACTTTCGCTAGGTAAATTCGCATTTACGTGGCCAAGATGGCGGCTATTCATTTCCGGGCGGCCACCGTTGTTGCTAAGGGGTGTGACCCCCGGAAAGTAGTGCTACGTAAGGAACAAAGATGGCGGGCGGATCGATAGTCCAAACCGGGGAAAATGCTGAAAATGAAATGGGCCGGGCATTGGAACATAATCACGAAAAATACACTTTTATCACTAAATTTATACTTAATTCTCGTGTTATATTCTTCCGAAATATCACTAGTAAAACACTAAAATCAGCTTCCGTTTAGCAAATCACTAATAAATTTCCAACGCGATGCTTGCCCTACGGTGGCAAAGCGTAAAAGAGAGAGCCTTCAAATTCGTGGGCTTATTGCATCACTTGGTATGTCCGCAGTTTCGTATTCGATGGTGTTTATCTAATAAATATAAGGGGAGGCGTTCCCCCTCCCCTTAGACCCCTCCCCCGTTCTTTTTTTTTATTTTGGGGAGGGAGATCCCTCCCCAAACCCCACCCCGCTTTTATTTTACTTTTTATTCGTATCTAATAATTTTCTCCTTAGACCCCTCCCCCGGTTTTTAAAACAGGAAAACAAACATATTCAAGGGAAGCAAGCGAGTAAAATACAAAGGGCAAGGGGAGGTAATCCATGAAAAACGAAATTGTAACTTGTGTATAGCAACGGTAGCGTCAAAGTGACGTCAATTCGCCCGGAAATGACTCGCTGCCATCTTGGCCACGTAAATACGATCCAGCCCTTCGCTATTACAGCGCTAATATGTAAGTTTTTTTAATTTCTAAGGCATTTTTTCGGCTCTATATAAATAATATAATACATAGACTTAGACTTAGACATAATCATAATGTTGTCACGATACGTCCATTTTGTTTAGCTTGTTTTTTACCTGGCTAGAGTAGACCCATGCTAAAATAAATTTACTGACTGAAAATATTTTTAAAGAAGTATTATTCATCTATTTTAATGCTCTTAGAAGGGGCCGTCCATAAATGACGTCATGCAATTGTGACCGATTTTTACCCCTCCCCCCCTCGTCCCGCATCGTCACAAAAAGTTAGACCCCCCCCCTCCAAAAATACGTCACAAACCTTTGACCCCCCAAAAAAACAAAAAAAAACATTTTAAAAAAAACAAACAAAAAAAACACCTTATTTTCTATTTGAAAATGAGTATGTTTCAATCATTTTTTTGTCATTTAATTATTTATTTTGTGTATGTCTACATTGTAATATCGTAATACACGTGAAGCTATGTAAAACGGCATTCAATAAATTGAAAGCCAGTGCTTCTCAAACTTGTTCGTATTAGATGACTGGCAGGTATTTTTTTAATGCATTTCAGCAGGTAGGCTACCGGTGCATTCTTTTCCCGTTAGACGTGATTTCCCTGTACTGACGTGATAGCAAAATGAGCCCCTACATGGCTTAAAGCCCTATAACATTAAGTATGATTTTGGCTTGTTTTATATAATTTTTTTTTAAATTTGTCTAGTTGCCAAGGCATAGCAAGACAGCTAACGAACAATGCAGCTGTAATTTCAAAAACCATTTGATGTGATTAACCTTCGCGATTAAGCTTGCGAATAATAATAATAATAATAATAAATTGATAATTTATATAGCGCTGTATCCCAGTAAGGAACTATGTGACTATTGATATTACAAGTACAAGGATCATTTCATTGTTAATAAACCAAGAATATATAGATACAAGACGATTCCTCAAATTGATTTCGATCTTATAATGACAGTTTTCCTGCTATGTATAGTATATGCACATCAAAGGCATTTGATCTAAAATTACCACATTGATATCAAATCTCATGTTTTCTAAAAATTATTTGGTATGCGCTGGAAGAGGAATACGGCAAGTACTGTACGAACCCCACATTTGTGCTGGAAAGTAGGGTGTCATCTTGTGCATCGCAAAATATAGTAATACTGCAAGTTGAAGACTGAAAAATATTATTGTAATAGAACTTGTGGCTGGTCAAGTGACAAGGCTTTAACACACTGTGGTCTGGTTAACAACTGTCTTTAATTACTATATACAATTCACTGTGATCAACTGTACAATTAACTACCTAAACAGCTCGTATGCCATCCACTGCAATCCACCCCGGTTGCCTCATGAACCGTACATTTATAGCCAGCTATTCTCTCAGTCCTCGACCAGCACGCTTACAGTTCAACTCACAACCCACATGTTTCATACTAGGTCAAGTCATTGCATTCTCATTCAATATAAACACAACAACACGTCTCTCACATCTCCCTTCTAACAAAAACAAATGAATGACCCAGATTATCAATAAGAGAATAATACAATTAAAAACATCGAACAATTCAGTACATGAATTCTAACTAACACTGAATCTTCAAATGTCTTTCAAAGCACAGCACACCTTCATGTCTCTTTGTCTGGGTATCTCTTTGGTGGCTTCACCTGTCTCCCGTATCTGTTGTTGTTGCTGTTGACTTCGCTTAAGTATCATGTTTTGGTCGTTTACAAACATGATCGTTGTCAAGGAACTCCTGAAAAGTTCTTTTAAAAGAATTATCCAATCCTTTACCAGGATTGTTTTGTTCCATCTCCGTCATCAACGATGACTGAAGTTTTCTGACCTGTTGCTGACTGGGTGGACCCTTTCGCTCTCTGAGTTACGACGCTTGGGGATGACCCATTCGTACCGACGCTGGGAGCGTGTACTTCTTGCTTTGTCTCTGGTGTGTCGAACTCACAATCACCCGTAACACCTCTCCTTTCCACGAAATGCCTGTCTCAACATGTTGTTGTTTCGTGGGTGTGTCACACCATCGCAAGTCTTAACGATGCATGACCTTGGCGTCGTTGCTGCCGACACGACGACCGCTGGCTGCCACGAGCCTTTATGTTCTTTCTGCATTGTTGCGTTGCTTACACGCTGAGAGTGTGTACCTCTGTTGATTATGTCTGATTTGACGTAATATTTCTTCTGCTGTTGAGACCACTGATGCTTCTTGCTTATTACGCCCACGATTTTAATAAGATTCAGCTTTTGACAAGCTTGCAGACCAAGATAGGCTTTGAGTGCGTCTTGACTATTTGAAACTCCAGCACCTCTGTCTTGTCTTTCACAGAGCATTTGATTGATGTTTTGCCTACAACAGGCAATGTTTCCCCACTGTATGTAGTGAGCCTTGCTGTTGATTTCTGCATTCTTCCTATTCTTAGTTGACTAAACAATCTGTGTGGCAGAATGTTTACTTGTGCGCCTGTGTCCAGTGTGAACATCACTGGCCTCTGTTCAAGCGTAACGATTGCCCTCCATTCATCACTTGTTGCTTGTTGCGTGGACACACTTCCTATGCAGAATGTTTGACTATAGTCCACGTGATCTTTCAGTTGACGGTTGACAACTTTTACCCGTTTTGACTTGCATACAGCAGAAAAGTGATTCAATTTTCCACAGTTGTTGCATAACTTTGCCATAAGCAGGACATTTTCTAGGTTCATGGTTTTTTCCACAATACTTGCATTTGCCTGCTTTTATGTGTGTACTTGACCTTACAGCTTGCTTGACATGTTGACTTGTCTTGTGCGTACTTGGTCTCTCATGTGCCTTTGAGTTCACAGCTTGAACATTCTTTTCTTCATTTAAAGCTTTGAGTTGCCATTCTGACGTTTCCGCCGCTTTGCATATAATTTCAGCCTTGTTCAAATTCAGGTCTAATTCTCTCAGTAGTCTAGCCCTGAGATATTCATTATTTATTCCAGCCACAATTCTGTCTTTTATTAACGACTCTGTTAAATTTTCAAATTCACAAGACTTTGCTTTAAGTTTAAGGTCTGTTATAAAATTATCGAAACTTTCTCCCTCACCTTGCTTTCTGGAGAAAAACACGTGTCTCTCGACTGTCACATTCTTTCTTGGCAAACAATAATTCTCGAATTTCAGTAATAAGCACTTCACTGAATGAATATCCGTGTCACAATCGTCACATTCCTGTCCAGTCCATTGGAATGTATTGTACACTTCTACCGCTTCTTGGCCTATAACATGCAGCAGTGTCATGCTCTGCACTTCTTTGCTTTTTGTGTCGAGTCCACTGGCTATCTTATATATCTGGAAAGACTGCTTTAAATCTCTTCCAGTTGGCAGCAATGTTTCCATGTAGCTCCAGTGGTTGTCGCGGGTAGAGTCGGTCCATCTGCACACGGAGCGTTTCGTAGCTGCAGCAGTGCTATGTACGGCGTACGGGTCTTGACACGTTGCTTTTGCTTTCTTTAAAAGTGTCTTTATTGTTTGAATGGCCCTTTCAACCATCCCATTAGATTTTGGATATATGGGACTTGATGTTGTGTGGTTGAATCCCCACTGTTTTGAAAATTGCTCAAATTCTTGACAGTGAAACTGGGGCCCCCACATCATGCGTCATCACTAAAAGTTAGACCCCCCCCCTCTTTTCTAATATTACGTCACAAAATTGCTCCTTCTCCCCCAAAAAAACATTTTTTAATATGAAAATTAGCATGTTTCAAATCACTTTTTTGTCATTTAAGTTTAAGTATGTATTTAGTGTAAGGCTGCACTTTAATATCGTAACACGCGCGTAGCCATGTAAAACGTCACTAAATAAATTGTAAACAAACAAATTTTTAAGTACAACTTTTATTTTAAGTTACGCATTTTGATGTGACGTGACATTTCTTAAATTACCCCTCTCCTTCGTCACAAATGGTCGACCCACTCCCCCCTCTAGGTGCGTAACGTCATTTACGGACGGCGTCACAAAAACTTAGACCACCCCCTCCAATATGACGTCACAAAACTTTGCGGGCCCCCTCCCCCCTAAACGCTGTATTTGAAAAAGAACATGTTTAAAATCACTTTTTTGTCATTTAAGTATTTATTTAGTGTAGGCCTGCATTCTAATATCGTAACAAGCGTGACGTCATGTAAAACACCATGTAACAAATCAAATATTTAAGTGGAACTTTTATAAAAGTTGCGAGTTTTGATGTGACATCACATTTCTCTAACACCCCCTCCCCCACATCACACATCGTCACAAATATGTAGACACCCCCCCCCTTTTTTTCCCCCTAGGTGCGTGAAATCGCCGTCCCGTTGTGTGCTTATAACGGCTAAGGCACCGGTGGGCGAAAGAGAAACTTCATCTAATTTCAAGAAATGTAAATATAAATCCGAAGGATATATTTTAATAATTTGTAAACGTTTGTTTTGAATCAAATGTTAATTACTTCCAAGTAATTAAAAGTTCAAAATTTCGTTTGCAATAAATTATAAAACATTATTGCATATCAGTCTTGACTCAGTCGGTCTCGAATGCCGTTTGCAGCCAGCTCGGTTTACGTTACTATGCTTAGTATTATGCAAATTAAATTTGTTGTGCGTATGTACACATTCAGTCGAGACCCCCTCCCCGTACGCATGCATACGCAAAATGCTGTAAATTTAAGACCCCCCCTTCTTGCGTACGTAATATATGGATGGCCCCTAAGGGATTACCCGATATTAAAATATTACTTTTATTAATTAAAAATAAACTATTAAAGAATATATTATTTTAGAATGGATCTTACCTTAGCCTTAGAAAGTTAACAATCTCTGGCTATGGTTTCTATAACTAGGCCTATAGGTTTCCAATGCCAATATCATTGCCTATTTTAAATATAAATAAGTTTATTAACAAAACTTTTTCATTTTCCTTATGCCTATATAAATATTATATAGGCTACAAACTAAGTCTAATAATAATAGTCTATCTGAGATAACTAAGACTATAGATGAGGTTGAATTTAATATTGCATAGTTGTTTTTTTTAATTAAATTACATTTCATTGAAACTTTTTGACCAGCAAATTTTATTTTTTATTTACTTTAAATATTTCTCATTAGTTAATCTGCAATTTTTGGATTGAAGAAGATCTTTCAATGGCAGAGAAAGGTCAAACCAGCTCCATGACTTCTGTAACCGAAGAAGATTCATCTCCAGACTCGGAATCTGATACAACAGAATCATTTTCCAATCACACTTCTTCTGTTATGAGCAGCACTGACACAGATGACAAACTGACACCAGGATTAATTAATATAACAATATCAACATCACCAACCAAGAAAAGAAAACCACAAAACATCATAGATATTAAACAATTTAAAGAATGTGAAGCTGCCAGTCCTGTAGAAACTCAGAAAACTGCAGAAAGTAATCCTAACTACAAATTTCCATTACCTGAACCATCTTATGTTTTTCCATATGGCTCTAATCCGCTTCCTCTGAAAAGTACAGATTTTACTTCCACTCACATGAAAAAAAGACAAGAAATTTCATTATCTCAAAACTATCAAGACCAATATGGTAAAATTGTTGAGGATTATGGTTGTAAAGAAAACCTTGGCTTAGATGATACAGACAACAGATTGAGTACAGATTTTTCAGATACAAGCAGTATACAGGTTCAAAGAGGCAGTGGCAATAGGATAGGGGAAGTAGTTGATGAAGCTTGTACAGTAAAAAGATACAAGACAAATGATCAGAGACCATTGTATCCAGAACTATCCTCTTCCTATTGGTACCAAGCCAGCTGCTTCGACCACTACTGGAAACACTATAGTTTTGTTATGGACTGGTATCAGAAACATATTCAAGCTGTGGAGACCTTACAAAGTCAGATGGGCGCTCCGTTATTTTTCCCTTCTCATTTCAAGTCTGTTTCACCTCAGAGATCACATCGCCAGTCTTCTAGAACTAACAGAAATAAAAGCTTAAAAAGATCAAGGTAAACTGCCTGACCATCAAATTTATATAGTTTTTTGTGTGTGGAATCTTGCTTACTGCAAATATATTCTTCAAGTGAGTTTTAAATGTTTTATTAACTGCTATTTAGAGTGCAATAATTTTTTTAATAAGCTACAACTAAACTTTTTTTTACTGCACTTACAAATTGCCATTTTATTCATATGTCTTAATATTATTTCATTGTTGCTGCAAGCCATTATTTAAATTTAAAAATTCAAACAGGAGGAGGTCCAATGCAAGGAAAAGACAAAAACACTCTAGTGGTAGGTCTCTTTCTGTGTCAGATGAAGTGATAAAACCTGTTGGGTCATCAGAGCACAGTCATGAGGATCCAAGTACTGAGAATGATGTTGAAGATATAGAAATGGAAATAACTGAAGACATGGTTGAATTTTTTGCAACTTCCTTGAAACATAAATTGGAAAGAGGTAAAGTAGCCCATAATTGTTTTATTTAAAACAAAATGCAAATGAATTAGCATTTGTTATAAAAAAAGTAAGTGCACATGTTTTAGAGTCATCATCTAAAAATTGAAATGTTTATATTATGATTTGACATACTGGTCAATGCAATGCTTTGAGGACATACAACTAAAGCTTCACATGTTAAAGCATAATAAATTTCTTGATATTTTCCATCCTTACTCAAATAAAGAGGAATAGTTCTTTACAAAGAAAAAAAAAGTTCAAAACTTTGTTACATTATATATAAATTGACAATAGGGATTGAAAAATGCATTAATAATATTACCTATTTAACGGAAAGGGATGATTTGTTATTTTGAAGCCAATAGTAAAAAAAAGAAAGAGAAACATTATTGGAATGAAAAACTTAATATTGCAATTATTTGTATTTTAATTCTCTGGGTTTTTATATCCTGACTCAAATATTTGAATAAATCTATGTAAATATTAAAAAGCCGTTTTAGAATTCAGACTTTAAAACTATTTAAAAAATTAAATTTAGTCTTGCATCCACCTACCATTAGTTGCACTTGGACCAATGAACAATGTTAATTCAGTTTATAAGTGGTGTTTTCAAGAAAGAACTTGTTTTGAGCTGTTTTTAATAACAATAAGTATAATTTTTTGTATTTCGTTTCTCAAGATAATGCAAAACAAGACTCTGATCTGGAAAACGGTAAAGAAAGATTGAACATTGAAGAAAGTAAGGATAATTAGCTTGATAGACTTATTAATTTAACAAAGTGAGCTTAATCTAACCATGTCAGTTTCCCACGCTCACACAAAAGAATCATATTTGTCTATTTGATATTGCTGTTGACATTTATGGGACACTGCAACACTTGTTATCCTGAGTTATCATTCTTGACAGGGTGACACAAAGATTTTGAGTAGTGAAATTGACTATACAATATTGTTTTCTGCTTTCTCTGCAAAATAAATGAACAGGGGAAAAACCTCAGTTTCTTCAGGCAGTCGCAGTGTCTCATACAACTCATGTTTCTTAAAGAAAATATCTGGAAATGAAGTGCAATTTAATATTTTTCTGTGCATAAATATTATCTTATGAACTATGCATTTTTTAGAGCATCGGAAATTAACGATTAATTAATAGATTAATCGTTAAAAATTTTAATCCATTAAAATTTATTTTATCGATTAAAATGTAAGAAAATATTTCTATTTTTTTCTCCAATTTATTAATAATTTATATTTTATGTTACTTACATACTTTTCCCTCGTTTTATTTATTTATCCGTGCATACGTAAAGAAAAAGTTTTTTCTTCTTTATTTCTTGCATAGCAGAATGAATTTGCTGTGTTACGTCACAAAAGTTGGGAGCCATGGAATTACCCCGACTTATCTTATCTTATCTATACAGACGCTCCTTCTATGTAGAAGATAATTGCGTCCACAGACCATGACAGATGATCTGTTGGCAAGTGATGCAGCGTTCACAGACCACGGCTTTGTGGGTTCCACGCATTACCCAGCCGCCTAACTAGTGTTAGGTACCCATTTCGAGCTGGGTGATTCAGGGACGCCCTAGGGCCCGGGAACAAATCCTTGCCTTCACATGGATTCGAACCCATGACCATCGGTACGCCAGTGGAGCGCGCTGCCACTCGACCACCACGTCCCCGACTTAACCGATTTCGTGAAATAATGAATAGCAAATTAATGGGATCTATATATGCATTATAAAATATAATTAATCGATTAAATTTTTTCCCAATTAATCAAACCAAATTTTTTTAATCAGTACCAGCCCTAGAATTTTTATATTGATACGCAGTGCTGTTAACTCCTGGGAAATTTCCCAAATCGTGGGAATTTTTTTTGGGCCAAATTAGGCAAATTTAAAGAAATGGGAATTTATGAGGATTTTGCCTTAAATATGGGAATATTTGAGATTGCTTCACCAACAGAATTTAATGCATGTGGGAATTTTTAGTCTAATTTGGGGATTTTTTGACTCCTGCCTGTATCAACAGTGCTGTTAACACAGTGAAATTAAACAATTTTCACATATATTTTAAGGAGATATTTGCTTGATAAAATATCATTTCTTTCCATGTTCTCAGCTAAGAAAGGTCAGCAGAGCGCCAGCATTTTGGCTCCACGGGAACAGCCTGGCTTGAGAAGGGCAACAGAATTGAGAGAGCTCTATGGACCTGGGGCTCCTATGATACATGGCATGGAGACTGCCCTTCAGATGACATATGACCGATTTTCTGACAAATTTCAACCAAAAATGTGGCCAAATATGCCTTTAAAAATAATTTTTACTTGAAAGTGAAAATATTTATTGTTTTTCACATAAATGTTCTTTATAATTATAAATCAACATCTTTGTATTTTGGGATACACGTTTTTGTATCAAATATTATAACTTAAAATGTCCAATAGGTATGTATACCTAGGAGATTTAATCTGAAATTATTTTCTTACAAGGGCCATTTGTGTGATCCCAATAAAATTCTGTAAATATTTTATTTGTTCCATTTGTTTCTACTTATTGATTTATCAAATATTATTAGTATTAGTAGAGTAGATTAAAATGTGCAGGGTCATTAGAGGGATTAGCAACATTTAAACATTACAAAATCGAATCCATTTTTAAATCCTTTATATTAACTCGTGGTGTCTGCTTGATGCCTTGTTTGTTCGCCAAAAAAACTTTTGATCGATTTTTAACCCATTTTCCCGTATGCTAGTGAGTAGGCCTGTCAACGGGTACCCGGGACCCGGGTACCCGTTGCCATGTGATTACCCGGGTAATACAAATTCCGCTCGGGTACCCGTGAAAATGTGGCTTGAAGGTCTATATTAACCGTAGGCCAAACTTCGGCTCCCATGTGGCTTTTTTGTGTTTACATTGTGGCTCACGAAACAATTTGTCAAATGAAAATTTTAGTTTCCAAAATATGCTTAGAAGTACATATAAGGAGAAATATATGTCAACGGGAAATAAAATACGGTCCCAAAAAACTTCAATGTATTTTGATACATCTTTTTTCTCTCAACGTGAAATAGAAATCGCACAACACAAAAAAGTTATGGATCTTTAAAAGAATCATATGAAGAAAACAAAAGTCCTCTGCCAAAAAAAGGATGGACTGCTTAGAGATGAAAGACGCCGTGTTTGTTAATTACAAAAACCCACCCCCCGCTTTGACTATCTTTGCTTTGAAATACGCCGATTGATACTAGCTAATGTTGTTTATCTACCCCTCCCCCCTCTCCTCCCTTTCACCCCCTATAACCCACACCCATTCATTAGCTTCTACTTCTTGTGTTCATTAACACGTGCTGACCTAGAAAAACAGATGTTAATATTGCGTACAAAGTGTCAGTATTATTACATTTAAATAGTTTACTAACAGTGTAAGATGGGAAAGACGTCGGCTGTGAGGATGGACTGCACAGAGATGAAAGATGCCGTGTTTGTTTTTTGTTCATTAAAACACCCTTGCTTTGACACTAAATTTGCTTTGAAATAACCGACAGTGGGTCACCGATTGATACTATCTAATGTCGGTTTTTCTACCCCCCCCCCATTCCTCTCTTCACTCCTATAACCCAGTGCTTCTCAAACATTTTAGTATGGCGGACCGGCAGGAATTTTTCCATTGCACTAGGAACCGG
The DNA here is from genome assembly GCA_944989445.1 of Ampullaceana balthica. Classification (NCBI taxonomy): domain Eukaryota; kingdom Metazoa; phylum Mollusca; class Gastropoda; family Lymnaeidae; genus Ampullaceana; species Ampullaceana balthica. Next base: position 747,707 of record CALYLW010000345.1, read on the forward strand.
TACACTATTTTCCCTGTACTTACATGGTAGCGAAATGTATTTTATTTCCTTTTATTTCTTTCATTTGTTCTCTTATTGTCAAAAAGGAAAAATTCTATAGGGTTAGTATTATTGGTAGCAATTGGAGGATTATAATTATATTTTTCTCTTCTTTCTCGATAACTTCCGCGGACCCCCACTTTGAGAGGCACTGCTCAAACCCACACCCTTGCATTCGCTTGTGTTTCTTGTGTTCATTGACACGTGTTTGCCTAGCCCAAAAATTTGATATTAATAATACACCCAAAGTTAACAAGATGGGTAAGACGTCGTGTAGAATCAGGCCAATCGAGTTGACAGCGACACGGCAAAATGCAACCGTTGTAATGAAATTGTGTCTGCGAAGGGTTGCAACCCAACGCAATAAAACGACCGCATCTGCCATACGTTATTCATAAAATTGATATTGATAAACAAACCGCCGATCCACCCAATATCAGAAAATTTTTGGTGTCAACAAAAGCAGTACCACTGACCAAGCACGATCACTTGAGATTTACCGCAGTATTGCGTCCTTCATCGCCCTTAGCATCGACTACCGACGCCAAGTGGATATTAACATTAAAGTATGACACTGAACGTTACGTCATTGCTGTTGACATTTTGTTTGCATGTTCAGTTTACTGAAGTTTTAGTTTATGAGTATGACGAATGCATTTACAGCAGGAATTGAATAACAGCTTTTAGTGATTATAGTTAAACCGGTAATTGTAGTGCATTAGTAATAGTATGTTACTGGAAGCAAAGCCGTTTGCTATCACTACTGTGTGAAATGAGGTGCATGGATGGTGGCTAGGTTGTATTGTATAGCGGTATGACGGTGAAAATTATGCGACGTTTAGAACGGGTAACCCGGGTACCCGTTGGAAATTTTCACGGGTACCCGGGCAGCTTTTTTCAAGAAAATTGACAGCCCTACTAGTGAGCTGAAATTTTGCAGGCAGACTCATGCTGACGATAAAAATGATCTATCAAAATTTCAGATCGATCAACTGTTCTGTAATTAAATTAATGAATTTTTAGATTATCTCTATGTAGCATGTTAGTTTTTGTGCTAGATGTCGCTGTGTGTATTATATTGAACAACCTTTTTAATACTTTCCTGTCGTGCGGTGCGTATTATATTGAAGATACTTTTTAAAAATATATTCCCGATCTGTAAATGTAAATGCTATTAATTGCTAATTTGTTGCATTATATGAAACATTTTTATATAACACTTTTCCCATGATCAAATCTAGCTGGAATTTAGCAGGCAGACTGTAGTAGTATTTTTACTATAAATCCTTTATATATGAGACATAACTAACATTTTGGATTGTCGTGCGATGCATATTATAATGAACACACTTTTAGTTATGTCTAGTTAATAAAGGATTTAAAGTAAAAAACTGAGTTTTTTTCAACAGGTTTTTTTTTATTTGTCCCTTATAATGTGGCATAAGAGATAACTACAAATAATGACACAGAATCTTACAATTTAAGTATAAAGTTCAACCTATTGTCATTTGATATAATCCATTTAATGTGAAGTTAATTTTGTTTTCAAATAATACTTATTTTTCAAAAATAAGTAGGAGTCAGTGCAGTTTAGCCTTTAGTTGCCATCCATATAGGACATATCAAAAGCAGGAGCTTTCAACCCTTCCCTTTAAAATAAAAAGATAATTATGTCGAAACTGAAAAGATGTGAGTTAAATATTTCCCCTCATCTCTTAAAAGATTCTCTATTGGCTTCCTGGGAATTAGCAAATAAAGAACAGAATCCTGTCCCTGACATAAAGCTGTGAGTAGAGATCTGCACCAGATTATTGGAAAAAAACTTATTTCAAGACATATCCTTAGAAGGCCTGCACTCTTCCTCAGTTTCCCCAGCAAGTTCCAAATGTGGATAACTACATAAATTAGTCCTTGATATTATGATGGTTTAGTAATGGAAAAAAAGCCCAGAGGTTCGCAGAATATGCATAAAGTCACCATGGTGTGCCAAGCTGCCCTTGAGCCCATTATTTAATAAAAATGTTAATGCTGTTTGAAAGAAGTACATGTGTATTAATTTTTTTTAGAATTTCGTATAAGTGGGCCTACTGAAAACCAGAATTTTGAAAGCCCTAATAAAAAAAACAGGAACCCCTAGCTAAAATAATGATTTAATAAATATGCCATTGCGTCCAGTACTAGTGAGATACTCTTTTGAAAGCATTAAAGGTTTTAAGTCTTTTAAGATATTTATACATTGTCAATACTGTCATAATTTTATTGCATAAATGTACATAATTTGAATAAATGCAACACCTCTTTCCAGGACCCCACCTCCTAAAAAAATTAAATTGAAACCCACCTCTCCACCTCCAATTAGTGTGTGTAAGTAGTATACTACTGATTACCCCTTACATATCATAGAAATTATGTAAAATGAAGCTATAGTTGAAGACACTGATCGTAAGCAATTGTGATATTGTTACATCATAGACTGCAATAGATGTGAACAAAACTAAAGTCTGCCTAAATAGTTGTGAGATTCTATGCTGCAGGTTTAAATAACGCTAATAATATAAATAATAGTTTGCATGCAAGCTGAGACAGAATTTAACATTAATATAAATGAAAAAAAGCAATTTTTCATTGAAAACTTGTTTATTCCTAAGGTAACAGTAACACATAACATGATTCATAAAACCCAAACTATGATAATATTTAGTAAGCAGCAAAAGAGGGAAGGGGTAGCAGACTTGGGAATAAACAAAAATTTTTTGTTGAAAGTCAAATAGCATCAGCTGAATTAATTACCCTATTTTTATCACATTGGATAGTAAATAAATATGGACATGAGATATAGGTTGCTTTCCCCATTTAGATGCCCTTTGTTGCTAAAAAAAACTTTTAAAGAAAAATATATTAATTAATAAAATATTATAGACATTCTTTATCACTGGTTTAGAATGCTGGTTACATCAATAGAAAGTTAAAATATATAAAAAATTTTGTATAAGGTTCCTTCAATTTAAAAACTAGTAAGTTGTGTTGCATCATCATTCATTTTTTATATTTCCTTAAGGTAAAAATTAACTGATTAAAATTGGTGAAAGGGAAAAAACGAATATACACTGTTGGATATTAAAAGCATACAATTGGTTGAATTTATTTTAAATGATTATTGAAGAAATCAGTGATGAAAAACTTTGTAATATCAGTCCTGATAGATGCAAATTGGATTGGTAGTAAACTCAATTTAATGTACATAAAATATACTGAACACTTGAATACAAATGTTTGCAATAATGGGTAAAAAATGGACCAAATCTATAAATGTAATCATTGTAGAAGATTTCTTTTTCAATTAGTTTTGCTTAAATGTCATCAAGTCATTTTCACAACAAAAACATTTTTGTGATGGGCAATACAGAACAATTTAATTAATTACAAACTATCAAGAAAAGAAAATAAATAACCTAAGCCCACCATGACTAAATTTTTTGTCTGCTGGGCTGGAATTAAAAAACAAAGCACTAAAAAAACCTCAAAGTTAAGTGGAACAAACCTTAAACTTGTAGGCGGCTCATAAAGTAAATAGCATAAACTAATGGCACACATACCACTAATGGTTTCATTAAATGGTTTCAGTTTTTGCACAGAGACATGCAGTACCAAATAACAACCTGAATTATAGGTGTAATGCTGCTGCATACAAACTTAATAGCAATGTTCTCTCTAAGGTTCATAGGTCCGTGTGCAAAATAGCAAACTCGTACGCAAAGTTGCACAGCATCTATTTTTTTTTCAAAATTGTACACCCCACAAACAGACATTATGTTATCCTTTTCAGAATGTTCTGCACTGTAATTCTAAACTGCTGTGTGGCGCCAGTCAGATATCCGCGTGGCCGTGCAGCCTAAATGGAACATTGCTTAACAATAACCTTAAAGATAAATATGGCCATAGCAGTCTTATTTTCTTGTCTTTCATTAGTTGGCATTATTTCAAGAAAAGAAGTTAAATTCCTTGGCATCTCTTAAAATTGTCTAAAATACCCATAGCATGAAAGAATGTACCTATTTAGCTTTAAAAATATCATATTTTTAATTACAGTGCATTTCAAAATATACAATGCTGAAATAGACAACTTTCAGAAACTTTAAAAAAAAATTAACAACTTAATTTCATTTCACAAATTCACAATTTAACTGTAGACAGTGTTTACATGTTAAAACTCTTCCTGCAACTGCAACTAAGATTGTTGCAGAATTCTGCTAAAGGAGACCACTAACAAAAATGACATAATACATAAAAACTATACAGAAGAAGTTTTTGGACAAGTTGTGTAAGGACTAAGGAAGCCAAACAAGTGACCATACTACTTTCCCAATGAATGTAAATCCTTAAAAATCAAGATCAAACATGTTCAACAAGACACCATCCTACCTCTTTGACAAGCACTAATTGATTGGTATTTTTTTTAGAAATTAAAAACTGCACCTAAATTGACACTATATTAGTGCTCTGAGGCAACCCATGCTGAAGAACAGACGCTGTCAACAACCTGAACAAGTTGAGACAACAGACAGAACATTACTGTATTATTTAAAATTTCTCTTTGAATTATAAATTATTGTGTGTCCTTTTCAAACACATCCCCTTTTCACAACCTCCTCTATATGAATGAAGGTAATAATTTCTCAGCATTTAGTATCAATATAAATCAAGCCCTAAAACAAAATAACAACAAAACATCTACTTCTTTTTGCAATGCTAAGTACAAGAAACAATGAAATAGGTGCTAGAGTTATGGTCAAAAACACATATACAAGTTTACAATACTCTAATTCAGTACTGTATTTTTTGGCACATTTAATTTTCAAATACAGTACCATTAGTATTAACATTATTTAATAATACTTTTTTTGTTCAAGGTTTTGTTTTTGTGTTAAAATTTGAAATTTTTGTTAAAAGCAAATGCAAACTACTTTGCTGATGTGATTTACAGTATCAATTTAATTTAAACAAAAAGATTTCACAAACTATTAAAATTCAAAATAAAGAAAAATCACATGCGCTCATACTGGTAACATAAGCTCAGTCTAAAAATGATTGATTGTTCCAGTTTCCATCTATCATAATTTGGGATTGAAATCATCAAAACAATATCTGTGATTCATTACTTGCAAACCATATACATGCAGTAGATATCTTATTTAAGATACCTGACCTGTACTGACCATTGCTGCATGAACATACCAACTAGTATAGTAATAAAATGGTCGTCAACAAGATATCAAAATAAGATGTGATAATCAACATTAGGGTATTTAAATCCGGGCAAAAAATAACCATAAGAATTTTAGATTTTGAGCTGTGCAGCTGAAGACTAAATTTAAAAAATAATTACGTCATGTTACTTGCATCTGTTTATTTGTCTGCATATCCAATTAATCAGAATTTTAAACAATCGTATTAAACAGTAATCAGTATTTTTGTAGGCTATTTTAGCTGTCATTCCCTATTTAGAGTAACATTGTATTTTCTAATATGTTTTGAATTTTCTCTTCTAAATGCTATGACAAGAGTTTTAGCACTTTACTAAAACATAACACTTAGGTTGTCCAGCCAACAATGCCATGGCAAACGCACACACCGTTTTATTCATCAACATTATCAAACATGCCTCTTTGGACTTGTTCCATCAGATTTTGCCAAGGCCACATTGTCTGAAAGTCAACCTCCTCCTCTTGTTTTTCAGAGTTTTCAAAAAGTCTTCCATTGCAAGTTCTGCCTTCATCAGAAAAATGAGTGTAGGGGTTTTCCCGTGGCAGTATTGCATTACAAAGGTAACAGAAGCTTTGTCCACAGGAATTACATTTCATATGATTGCAGCCTTCAAGTTTCTGAAACAAGCCAGGTTAAAAATATGAATGAACTGTTGTCAATTTAAAAAAAAACACTAAATTTACTTAATCAAAATTTTTTTTAAACTTCTTGTAAAAGAAAGAAAATGATAAATTATAGAAGCTTGTGCCAATCAATTTTAATGGAGTGCAAGAAAAACTTGAAGAATTTTATGGGGAAGCAGGACATTTGGAGAGAGAGAAAAAAAAATAGTGTGAATCTACTGCATTTATTTTTGTATATGTATTTAAGATTCATATCAATTTTTCCATAAAGTCTTTCTATTCTTTTTCAATGTACTTCAAATGTAAGAAGTTTATTTTAAAGGTGGTGTTTAGTGGGGTTTTTTTATTGGTCAATGCTTACACTATACTCATAAATTTAGGTCATGTTAAATGCAAAACAAAACTCATCAGGACTTTGAACACTTTATTTTCAAAAAAACATTTCATTTTTTTTGTAAGACTGATATTTATTTAGTGAAGACAAAAATTCTCTTGAGACTGGTAACAGGATTGGAAACAACTAAAAATAATAGTAGAATAAAACAAAACATTAAAACCAGCCAACAAATTTCATGCAAGGTAGTGCTGTTTACTACAGCTCATGAAGTTTCTGAAATAAAAATAATGACTTTTATGAGCAGAAGCTAAAAGCGCATGAGTGTTCTAAGATGACTTTCATATGAGCAGCTTCATGTTCTAAATGTTGCGGATGATCCAACAAACCTCTGACATTGAAATTCCTGCTACAAGTTCTCAATATCAATATCATCCTCCTCCTCCTCATCATCACCAGAGCTGTCGAGATCGTCATCTAGAAATTCTAAAAATTCATCCTGAAGCTCGACCCCTTCAAAAAGTCTGTTGGAACAAGGTGAAGTGGGATGCTGATAATGTGCGTAAGGGTTGGCTTTGGAGAGCTCTTGCTGACAGAGCCAGCAGAAGAAGGCACGGCAGTTGGTGCAGGTCATCTTGTTGCAGCCATCTTTTTTCTGAACCACGGTAGGACAATAAATAAATTTGATTGCAAGACATATAATAGAAAGTTTTTGCCTTATAGTTTAGACATAATTTTCTTGATTCTCACAAGACAAAGCCTGACATTGAAGATTATACCATAAGAAATTTTACAATAAACTCCATGGAAGTTTGAAATAGCAGATGTAGAAAATTGTGAAACAGTCTTCCCAAATTTTTGAAAGTGTGAAAACAAAGAAAAATTAGAAGACTTTTTAAAAATTTGATTGAGGTTTTGAACATCAAAGCACAGCAAGCGTGCTAGTCTAGCATGGACAATGTTAAGGCTATAGAAGAAAGCATTAATTCATTAATAGAAAGAGCTTCTTTTTTTTTAATAATCTGAAAGAGTGAAGAGAAACAAGAGGTTTAAGGTAAAAAAAAATATTAATTGCTGGAATAAAGTGTTATGTTTATTCTTGCAGGATATTTTCAATGCATTCTTTTAACAAGATGCTTGAAAATATGCAATTTTTAGATGCATTACTAAAAATTTAATTGCTCAAAATTCTCTTGACACACCATTTGTTTTTCTTATTACAATGAATGAGAATCAAAGATGTATACCCATCTACATCCTATTCAGATTTAAAATTTTGTAAAAATGAGAACGTGAGCTTACATTTATTTAATCTTATTCGGTCATGTTCCATTAATGTTACTCAGTAATGGATGCTCATTCTTGTAAAAACAAAAAACTTTCCCATTCTCACAGAAGCAATGTCAAAACCATTAATACCAAGAAACCCAAACAACATGCAAATATTAGAACTCGTACAACATAATTTAAAAAATAAATTTTGAATATCCAGAACAAAAATAATTCCTGGTACAGGTAGTATATTTCACTTTCACTGTGAGATTCCAAAAAGTACCAGATAAAAAGTTTTAATGAAAACTCTAGCACAGAACTAAATAGACTACAAATTATGACAAAGTTCAAATGTACACATCCATTAGGTCAGGCTAACTGAAATATATACAGTCCAGTATACATACAACTTTGAACACTTTGATACAACCCCCAGTTGGGTTAAAGGGAAAACTACACACATAAGAAGGTAGTAGGTGTGGAGAAAAGAATAGGGGCAAAATACATACCAAAAATTAGTTTGTAATCGCACGGCAATGGCTACCCGGGAACCCGGGTAGCCATTGCCGTGCGATTACCCGTGTAGTAAAATTCCGGCCGGGTACCCATGAAAATGTGGCTTCAAAGTATGAATATATTAACGGAGGCCAAACTTCGGCTCGCATGCGGCTTTTTTTGTTTACATTGCGGCTCGAGAAACAATTTATGAAATGAAAATTTTTGTTTGAAATATATGGTGTGAAGTACATCTAAAGAGAAATATCTGTCAACGGGAAACAAAAAACGGTCCCGACAAACTACAATTTATTTTGATACATCTTCTTTCTCTGAACACGAGACAGAAATCGCAAACACAAAAAAGGTTTTGGTTCTTTGAGTGAATCATATTTAAGGAAAACAAAACTCCTCTGCCGAAAATTATTAACAACAACAAACACAGCCTCTTTCATCTCTATGCAGTCCATCCTTATTTTTGGCACTAACTTTGCTTTGAAATTCGACAACCGATTGAGACTAGTCAATGTTGTTTATCTACCCTCCTCTCCTCCCCCACTCCTATAACCCCCCACCCTTTCCTTGTAGGTCTTGTGTTCATTTACACATGTTAGCCTAGCCCAAAAACTGATTTTAATAATACACCCAAAGTTGTCAGCTTTTAAAGTTAATAAATTAAATATTTACTAACAATGTAAGGTTGGTAAGACGTCAGCCGTGTGGAATCGCGCCAAAGGAGTTCACAGAGACACGGCAAAATACAATCTTTGTGATGACATTTTTTGGCGAAGAGCGACAACACCAGCGCGATCAAAAGCCATCAGGACGCTATAGATAATGTGAATGTTGATAAACCAACTACACAGCTCTACCCAGTATCGTAAACTTGTTGGTGCATCCAAGTTCACCATAAACTATTCCCTCGGTATTCGCGGGGTTTCATTCTATACCCCCACAACCCCCAACGATTTGAGAAAAACCGCGAAATTGTATGGTTTTAAAATGCCTATGCATGACATTATGTACAATACTAAATTCTTCCAAAACACTATTATAAAGACACTCTTACTCATTATTGCAGTAATAATGTAGTAATATTGCATGCAGTTATGTATTTCGCTATTGTGGTAATGATAATGTAAACACATTTTAATTTTGTACGCAACAATATTTTAATCAAAAGAAACGTAAGTATAGGAGGACATTAACAACGCATAGCATAGTTACACATACTGTATTATTGTACCGTTAAGTAATTTTCTATGCCTACAACATATGCATCAGAATTGACAGAAAATGGAAAATATTTAAAGGCAAACTTAGACAGATAAATACATTACAAACCGTTCAGATAATAATAATACACTACGTACGATGCGATGAGGTTAAGAGCCTAACTCGCAATTATGCATGGTTGCGGATAAGGAACCGCAAATAGGTGAGGGTATACTGTAGTATGTTACTGGATCCCTCCCGTTTGCTACTATGTCAAATGAGGTGCAAGGATGGTAACTAGGTTGCATTGTATAGCTATCATGTCGGGACAAATTATGCGACATTTTGAACGGGTAACCCGGGTACCCGTTCAAAATTTGGTCGGGTACCCAGGCAGCTTTTTTCAACAATATTGACAGCACGCAAGTTTGATTGCACTCAGCACTGTAATACAATGGCCTGAAAGAGTAACCAACATTCCTGGTGCTTTCTTTTTTGTTATTAAATAGTGGACAAATATGAATAACCTTTAAGGCCAAAACATTGGGAAGCACAGAAGTCGTGTGCAAAAGCTGTGGGTAAAGACTGTCACTCAAGGATAGGACTGCAAAGCCAACTGAAGGAAATGCAAACCAACCCAACGGTGATACACCATCGCCTTGCGAGACGGAAGGATGCCGATTAAAGAAAATCCAGTTTGTGTAACATAGACCTGTTAATTAGGTAATTAATCATTTTTTGTGAATCATATGAATTAACATTAGTTTTTATGAATGAATTAAACTTTATTCTATATTAGGTTAATCATATAAAACACTGTAAAGTAAAAGATAATTGAAAAAGCAAATTATCTAAGATATTTATATTTCTGGGGAGAAACCTGAACTGTTTCAAAACTGACCCCTCACCCCAAACTCCACTCCATGTGTTTGATTTATGTTATAGTGCTCGGTTTAAAATAGCTGTCCAGCTATGAACTTTGTGCTTAGCACCTGAACTCCGGTAAATGGCTTGATTTTTTTAGGAGTGTACCAGATTCAAATTTTTTTAACCCACAGCACAGTGGTTTGATTAAGGAAGTAATACTTTAGTTGCATGCCGGTCGATGAGGCTCTGCATGCCGTCCGTGGCATAGTTTCGCCATCACTGACATAAGGGATGCAGTTTAATGGCACAGTTAAGTGTGTGTGTGAAGATGGGGGAAGAGAGTGGGTGGAAATAATAATTTTTGGGTTTCATTTTCTCCTGACAAAGTGATTTTTCTTTACAATGAAAAATCACTTAAATAATAATTATATAACTATATGTAAGTATAAGTATGGTTGTAATAATGTGTTCAATAAACACACAATGTAAAATCCTCCAAAAAGTTAGAAATTGATTGGGTTTATTAAAAGTGTTTTTGTAACATTAGATGGTAATAATCAGGACCGGCCTAAACAATTGCGGGGCCCTATGCAGCTTAGTATGCAAAACAGATTGCGTGGGGCCCAGTCTGACCCAGACTTTGGGTAGGGATAAGGCTAATAAGTGAAAATTAAGATAGGCAGGGCCTATGAAAGTGTGGGGCCCACTGTGGCCACATAGGTTGTATTGGCCTAAGCCCGCCTTGGTAATAATTTTAAACATTACCACCTCCGATTTCTGGCAGTTCATGTATAGTGTTTCAATATTTGGTTACCTTCATTTCATAACTTTAAGAAGAGTAATTTTCCTCAATTTAGTCACTGGGAGTATTTCCATTATAGCCAAGACCATAAAAGGTTCACCATCCAAAAACAACAACCTTTTTAACTTTCAATAAGTAAAAAAAACAAAAAACAACTATATTTTTGTGAAAGTAACGAAATTAGAAACAAAAATTAGGAAACAAATTGTCTGTGCAGCTAAGCACTGAATTATTCCAATGACATTACTCAAGGTGGCCATTACTTCCCACTTATAGAATACCTGAATGAAAGTGCCACAACAGGGACACTGTTTGCTGTTGGACTCCAGCCATTTATTGCTTTTAGTCTCCTCTAAGGCACGTTGGATGACTTGTTTGCCATATCTCATCTCAAGCTCCAGCTTTCGATTAGATGTGCTCGACTCGTATTCCTCACATAAGAGAGCAAACATTTCTGAGAAGGAGGAAACGTGTTCTTTGTGAGATTACATACTTGTTAACCATGTGAATAAAATTTGATTTTTCAAATAATGTTTTGAGTATTAAAGATTAAAGAGCAATATAAAATCATTTTAATTATTTAACATTTATAATTTGTTAATATTGCTAAGTCATAAAGTAGATTTAATTTTAAGGGCTCAAAATCAGTAAACACACTGTGCTGTAAGTCTACTGCAAACAGCTACATTTTAAAAAATGTTATGAGAACAGGTCAGTTGGGAACGCACCAGACTTTAACTTGCATGGTGAGTGCCCGTGATATGTATTCTGACATCGACCACAAAAAGCATGTTTGCACTTGGGGCACAGGCCCAGATTATCTTCAAGGACAACAGGGAACTGACAGAAGGAACGCGGACAGATGATCACATCCGTCATGACATCAAAGGCTGTTTTGAGGAGCAGTTTATCGTAGCGTTTGTACAACACTTCGGAAACAACACTAGCGACCTGTTGAAGTTAGTGAACTATTAGTGAATAGCAATCTCCCATCCCCCTTACCCTCTAACTCTCTAGAATCTTGTAACAAAGCATGTTGTACACATAAATTTATGGTTACACAGGAAACAAATGCTACTGACCTAAATCTACCTAGCAGCTAAGAAAACTAAAATGTGGGCGAGACTGCAATCAGGCTTATAGATAGGTAGATGAATAACATGCAAACAGGGCATGAGTGAGCCTGACAAGATGTCACAAAACAGCACGCTGTTTGGTGACGTCTTGTCAGGCTCACTCATGCCCTGTTTGCATGTTATCTATCTACTCACCTAAGAAAACAGTTAATTACTTATCAAATATTTCATGAAGAATTAAAATAGAAAATACCTTGTGATAAGGTGTTAAGGCTAACTCCTGCCCAGGAGCACTGCTTACCTCTGTAGGTAATATTGCTTTCTCACACTTGTAGCCAGGGCATCGGAGGTCACTGACTGCACCGTCATTGATCATGGCTTCAATCCAGCCCTTACTGCACGACTTGCAATGCTTGTGCTCTTCACAATTCACCAGTCGCAGAAACTCTTTGCCAGGTTTTTCCTCCATGCAAACATCACAAGTGGCCAAGTTAAAGTCTAGCACCTATAAATAGTACAATGTCTGTTATAAAATTAAAGAAGATCTCATACTCATATTTCTTATCTTTAAAATTTAATAATTCTTTTTGTTTGAGTTTTTAAATTTTGGAGAGATTAAAAACAATTCAGTAAGCTCTTTAAGCAATGTATGTATGATAATATGAATACTGACAGCAGGTAGGACCTCCTCAATGCTGCCGAAGGTCTGTATCCCTCTCGTGTCGAAAGGCTTGGGCTTGAGTAGGTTGTCCTGATTTTTATCTTGACCAGAAGGGTGTGTGAACAGATGGGATAAAACTCTCCCTAGATCGTATGGACTTTTAATATCTAGAGGAATGTATTATGACAACATATTTTATTTTGATGACACATACATATGAAAGAATTAAAAGTAAATGTTAAGTTAATGTTGGCATCATTTTCCGCAAAGTCCTGACATGAAAACATTTGTGGCATGCATTGAACTGGTATTAACAAACCCTATTATTGCACACAAACCTAAAAACTCAATAACTTCATGGTCCAAAAAATCATGCCATTCAGTAATAACAGATGTGCCCTGATGTTTTGCCCAAATTTCATCCAACTTTTCACAAAGTCTAGTCAGCTGAAAATACAAAAAATAAACTTTTATTCTAAGCTTATAATAATTAAATAAACACTTCTCATACAGGCGTAGCTAGGATATTTTACCCCATAACAAGGTATCAAATTAGTGCCCCCGCCATGTTTCATCACATAATTCCTATTATATTACATTAAATAAGGGAAATCAATTCAAATTTTTATCTAAAAATTTATTTAAAGGAGCGAATTTTAGAAATTATTGTACATGACCCACTCAGTCATTGTCGTCGATTGGTTTTCATGGTAATACATTATTATACTGACGATTTACCCTGAATTGCACTTATCTACTTTCAAAATGTGGGCAAATTACATTTCTTTTTTCCAGCCAGCAACAGGATAGAGTGAAATTGGGTTTACTGACAGATGGGTAGTCTGGAGGATATGAAAATGTGAGCGTGATGGGTGGAAGTCTTTTTATATGATATAATGTCTCTGATCCAGTTAATGAGGATGCGCTGCTGACACAGTGAGGGTCTGAATTATTCATCTCAATGTCCTTCTTTTTCTCTGCCACTCGTCGAGCCATTTTCTGTGTCCAACCCCGTCCTCTGCTAGCTGCAGTGACAATATAAAATATATATGTAACGTAACTATTATGTTAATTAATTTTTATTTTTCCTGTTTAAAGTAAGCATGGCACTTACATTTTTTATTTTAAAAATATTGAAATTAAAACCAAATCAATTTATTTATAGACATAATGACAATATCTATCATTGTTTTATTTTAAAATCACTTATATTAACTTAATCATCTTGTCTCTCTGTCGTGGTCTTGCAGAAAAACAAAAGTAAAAAATGACCCACTTCCCGTTATCCTATTGAAATTTTGAACATAGACTTTTGTCACCTAACATTGCATTCTATCAAAATTTCAGATCGATCGAATGTATGGTAATTAAATTAATTCATTTTTTGATTATGTCTACGTATCTCTATGTACTTTGTAGCATGTAAATGTTTGTACTAGTCAGTCGCGCAGTGCGTATTATATTGAACACACTTTTAAAATAATTTCCAGTGGCGCAGTGCAATGCGTATTATATTGAACATACTTTTTTAATATTTTCCAGATATGTAAATGTTTGTGCTAGTTTGTCGCGCTGTGTGTACTTTATCATATATAAGGGATTTATAGTGAAACAACTTTGTTTTTACGGGTTGTTTAATTTGAGCATTTTGCTCTCATTTGGTTTCAAGGGTTATTTGACAAAAATCAGTCCTACATTTGTGAACTGTAGCGCAATCCCCAGCAAAATTATTTACAACAATAAAAAAAAACAACATCTCAGCACTCTGGGTGGATGGTTCTTGTTAAAATCAATTCAACATCTAGAATATAATATTCACAACCAGGGGAAAGGGTCCTGTAATAAGTATCACACTGTTACAATGAACATTCTGGAAACTCATGATGTTCACCTGTATCATTTACACAAGATGTTTCCTTGGTTTACCCAGATGCAGTGTATTACTGCCTTAAGACCAGGCTTATCCCTAAAAAGACAACCCCAGCCCTTGTGATTATGCCCAGTGACGTGTGAATCCTTAACACATTGTGACAGAAGTACAGAATATATTTTACAAAAATTATTATATTGTTAAAAAAGATATTAAATACAATGATTAAATCTTCACACTTCTTGTTCACAATCAAAAAAGTAACTTAAATTTTGTAATATTATTTTTAAATAATGATGACTTAAAGGAACCATTTAGTTTTGTACCCAATATGTAAAAAAGAAACTTGAAAACTTACAAAATGTCATATTCCTTATTAAGCGTAGGTCTCTAGTGATCTTGACATAGAAATTCTCAGGAGGTTTAATTGGAATGTTAAATATCCCACCTGTAAAAATTATTTGAAGCATTTCTAAAGGCAAACTACTTTAATGTAAAAGAAATAAAAACCAATTATATGAATTTAAATGAATATTGAACAAAAATTAATTACAATGAAATGTGAAAATGTTATTTTCAGTTTTTAAAAATTATGTTTTGGTTTGCTATGAACCAAAAAAGCAATCGTAGTTTAAAGGTATATAAAATCTAAAGGTATGTTTTGATAAAATAATCGGCTAACTTTATGAAACTTTCAAAGTAAAAATTATCTCTCGTAACAGTATCATACAATTACCAGGAGGATGACCATTAGGATTATCATGCTTGCAGATTTCTAAGTCCTCATTCTCAAATATTGCTTCTAAAGCAAAAAGCTCATTTTCTTGTTCTATTCTATCGTCTCCTTCAGCTAGTTTAATTGGCTCCATGTGATAATTCTCAGCTGAAATAGAAAATCAGTATTATATATCTTTTCTTCCTTTGAAATTTAGTAGAATACATGAAATACAGTCCAAAAAATTGTAACATTGCACTACTGTCAGTAGCGTTAACTACTCTTACTTTTCAGCAATATTTATGCAACTGCATATATTACTTTAAATATTTCAAATCCTTCTCAATTTTAGAAAATTATAACCTGAAAATAAATTTTAACTATGGCAAGTTTACAACAATTTCCGTAGTACAAATGTTTAATTATCAAGAATTCATTTGGAAGATAATTTATTTAAAAAAATTTTTTTCTATTCTTAACTCATTCGCTACTAAGCGCAATAACCAAAACACCCCCTGAAATACTAAGCAAAGGGAGATCACTCTCATAAACTTGCACCCCCATGTTAAATAAAAATATTTTTAAACATCTAAATGAAATTTTAAAATAACAAAACACACACAAAAAAAAACAGAAAATTGGATGAGCTCTTAAAAAATGTATAGGTTGATGCACTTTAATTCACAAATATATTTTATATAAATCTTGAAAAGTGTTTTTTGAAAATTTACATCATGTTTTGGGATGCGACCTCCGTTGTTTGTCACCTTTTGTTTTATTTTATTGTCTCATGCAACTGTGAGAAACATCTTATCCACTGACCAATACAATTTGGTAGTTGGTTACTTGAGTCTAATCATGATGTCAATGTAGAGGAATTTATATATGTCCTCATTAGTAACCTCCTTCCACAGGGCGTCTTTCTTACCCTTGGCTGTTTGCTGGGGTTCAGCGTATCTGTTTGTTTCAGCAATTAACAACTCAATCATGGCAGAGTTCATGAAAAGCTTGAAGTAGTCTATGAGACTGCTGTCAATAGGGAGAAAATGATTTCCCCTGTAATTTCATTAAAATTCTATAGCTTGTCTGTAGCACTGGTCAAATTGTCTGACCAAGATTCAGTGACAGTATCTAGTAGTATCTTTATCTACTTCATTTCATAACTCTCGTTAGCGTCACTCTGATTAGAGTTAATTATTATCAGTATCACTATCACTAATTTCATCTGATTCCTCATTGTTTAAATTATTAACTGCTGCATAATTAAACATTGAAGCAGCAATTAAAGAGTCAAGAAAATGAAAGGCCATTGTATAAGAATATTCAGAAACCACACGATCAAATTTCACCAAATAGAGTCCGACTTCTAAGCCACACAGCTTTTGAACCGTAAATGACATAAACGTCCGTTTTTTTTAACGAAATCATCTGTTTCTACTTTTTAAAAAGCCGAGAGCTATTCGCACGGTAACAATGCTTCTCGCGAGATCATTTTTTATATGCGCGTTGCTAGACGCCATGTCGCATTTGGGCGCATTAGTAGCGAGGGGGGTATGTCGCATTAGTAGCGAATGAGTTAAAATAACATTTTGGAGTAAATTATTCTAGATTTTCCGTATTTTCCTTAAAGTTTATTACCTTGAACTCCTCCTTCTGCCATAATCTCACAAGCATTGGATATACAGACAGAAGACTTACTTTAAAACACTTGCATCCATGACCCATGTATATTTAGGAAATAAAAATCTAAATCTAAAAAAAAAGAAAATGACACAAAAGATCAAATCTAGATCACATACAAGCTTTATTAGGTGCTTCTATTTAGAGTAGACTTTAAGTATCAAAGTAATGTAGAAAAAATTAACTATGCAAAACTACTCGTTAGTTAGCATAGTCATTACGTATTATTAATGAATTAATTAGGGCTGCGGAAATTAACGATTAATTTCTCGATTAATTGTAGGGGTCTACCGATATGCCTTTTTGCCGATATTGCCGATACCGATATTACCGATATTTTTTTTGCCGATATGAGTACCGATATGAGTATTTGTTCGGACAAAAACCAGCGGTAATATTTGATGACGTCATTCTTAAATTTATCACTCCTAATTATTTATCTTTTATATTAGGGGACTACCGACATGCATTTTCGCCGATATTACCGATATTTTTTTCCGATATGACTAATATGAGTGCCGATATGAGTATTTGTTAGGACAAAAATAACAGCGGTCATATTTGATGGCGTCATTCTTAAATTTATCACTCGTAATTATTTAAAATATTAGGGGTCTACCGATGTTCATTTTTGCCGATATTTTTTTCCGATATGAGTGCCGATATGAGTATTTGTTAGGACAAAAATAACAGCGGTCATAGGCCTATTTGATGACGGCATTCTTAAATTTATCACTCGTAATTATTTATATTTTATAATTAAGGGGTCTACCGATTTCCAGTTTTGCCGATATTACCGATTTTTTTGCTCCCCGAAACAAAGTTTCCGATACGCCGATGTGTTTACAAGTTCCAGATCATGACCTACATAGGACTCATAACAAAACGAACAATCCTTTATTAAATTGTACAAGCAAAATTAGGAAGTCCTTTTGAAACTTCAACCTTGACTCATAATTATTAATTCTAACCAATAGTTTAATGGCTTTTGCACACGGCCACCTTTTATGAATGAAACAATGAGAACAAATTAATAGTAATAAGTGAAAATGAGGTTGAATGGTTGCCAATGACAGCAAGTCTGCACACGGTACATTTTGTTATTCCATACGAAACGAAATGTTTTAGACATCTGCGATTCTGCGTGCATCTTTGCTGTTAGTATTAGAGCAATTACGTGAACATAATGTTTACATGTTATACATTTTATTATAGCAATTACGGTATACTTGGCATTGGCACTATTTACACAGTATTTCTGAGTATACGAAAATCGGCCGATACCTAAACAATATCACAGCACATGGCACACAGTATCGTGGCTGCACATATTAATACTAGAACTCTTTTGACTATTTCAATACCGGTATCGGGGTCGATATATTAATTTGTCGAGATATTGTAAATCTAAATGATAGCTTTTTCGTTTCCGATTTTTAAATATTTTTTTTTGGGGTCAAAATGTCACTTATTATGAAATATCGGTGACGTCAATATCGGGACCTTTACATGCTACCGATACCGATATTGCCGATATCCAGATATCGGTGCCGATATATCGGTAGACCCCTAATTAATTGTTAAACATTTTAACTATTAAAAAATTTTTAACAATTAATCGACCTACCATTTATAAATGTACTGGTGGTCAAAAAGTAAAATATTTCAGCCGATAAATATAAACTGATTTCCGGACGATTACACGAACATTTTGGTTATAAACTATTGACAGACGTGAATGTTCAAAATGTTGATAAAGGTTATTGTGTCCATTGACAGAAATCGTTTGCCTACCATGCAATGTTCCCTCTAAGTATAAGCTTCGTTGGTCAGTGTGAAAAGTTTTAAAAAACCTTGTGTGCAAATTTGCACAACGTCCAATTTTTGTGCAATATTTTACAAAATTTGTTGAGTGCTGATTCTAAACTCCTGCGTGGCGTCAGTCAAATATTTGCGCAGCGGCGCTGCTTACAGGGAACATTGCTACCATGGTTCTAACACTTCGCTTACATATCACCTGCATACGAAACATCCACGACGGTATTGGAAACTTCAGCTGAGACAATCTAAAGCTATGTGAACGATTGTTCAGCTCGGCTGGTTATATTGTCAATAAGACCCGCTCATCACTTGAACCAAATAATGTCAATACACTTGTCTGTTTGCGCTGTTGGTTAAAAGATGTCACATAAAGAAGACAATCCAATGTTATTGTTATTTCGATTTTCGACTAGTATTTAAATAAATGTTACTTATGACAACAAAAATTTCAATTTTTGGCTTTAATCGAAATTAACGATTAATTAATCGTTAATTTTTTAAAAGTTAACGATTAAATTTAAATTAATCGTTAACAGCCCTAGAATTAATGTTCTGTCCTAGCAATGATCATGAACATGACCTAACTAACAATTAATAAATAGAAGTAAAAAAAAGATTTTTAAAAACCACGTTTTTATAAGCGGACTAAAAAGAAGAAAATAATTTAAAACTTATTAGTTCAAGTACTTCGATTTAATATGACTAAAAACGTGGGGCGGCGCTTATGAGGTTTAACATATGCGATTCACTCATGCTCTCACTTATAGATCTCTTTTGCCTTCTAAATTAGAAATCTTTAATTTTTATACCAAACACCCACCCCACGTTTTTAGTCATATTAAATCGAAGTACTTGAACTAATAAGTTTTAAATTATTTTCTTCTTTTTAGTCCGCTTATAAAAACGTGGTTTTTTTAAATCTTTTTTTTACTTCTATTTATTTTATTCTTTTTAGTCCACTTCTAACAAACCGGTTTTTAAAACTATTTTTTTTACCTCTATTTATTTTACCAAACACCTCACAAGCGCCCGCCCAACGTTTTAAAAACATTGTGATGTGGTCACGGGGCGAACTCACAGATGTCAACAAAAGCCGACGGTACAGATGCTTTTATATAGACTATAGATAAACTTAAAAGTTCAATAATTTAATAACGGTACATTTGATCAATCTGAAATTTTGATACAATGCATTGTCATCCAAGATCTATCTGTGGTAAAATTTTCAGATCTTTAGGACCATCAGAAGAGGTTCAATTTTACGTTGGCAGATTTGAAAAAATCTTGGACAATGCCTCACCAACGAAAGTAAAGCGAGCTAATAAAAACGTAGTAAAAAAGGACAAGTGGTCCCCACAGCCCACAGTAAAACTAGAAACTGTGTCCTTCAATCATTTGTAAATATTTTGAGAAAAGTGTTGCTCTGTCACTGTGTCTAGTCTAGTCTAGTCGAAGACAAATAATTTGTAATTGTAATAAAATTTTAAGTAATAGTAATACATGTATTTGATACATCCTTTTACTACTTTTTTATTTCTGATCTTCTGCTATGACTGCTATGTCAGGCTATGACTCATGACATGACATGAAAACTTACATAACTATTTCCGTTGCATAAGAGGCCATATTTATGTGTTATGAGTATGATACAGAAGGGTAGTCAAAGTTTTTAACACCCAGGAGAGTCTTATTAAAGTCTTAGTATTTACTTAAACAAAATTTGTTATCTAGCCCAAGCCCCAGTAGTCACGCCGGCGTAACTCGAAAGAAAAAGTTTTTTTTTAATTTACCATCATATTCTTAAAAGCATAAGTATAAGTAGTAGAACGCAATCGAGCTTTTATTAAAGAAATAATATCTTACAATCAAAACATTCCAGAACAGCACTCAATTCCTCCAATTGCTCTTATTGCATAATGATGAGAATATATTTCTTTTCCCATAGCACTTTAAACGTAGTTATGATGATGCAAAAGTAACCGAAAGTAGACAGATGGC
The DNA here is from genome assembly GCA_944989445.1 of Ampullaceana balthica. Taxonomy (NCBI): domain Eukaryota; kingdom Metazoa; phylum Mollusca; class Gastropoda; family Lymnaeidae; genus Ampullaceana; species Ampullaceana balthica. The sequence continues at coordinate 768,440 of CALYLW010000345.1, forward strand.
CAGATTTCACAAGAATTCAGAGAATAAAATAAAATACTAATGAATATTATAAATATGAGGCAGGCCATTCGACTAAATCCTATTATTTTGTAGATATCTGTTAACTTTGCTATTGGTATGCAGATGGCTTATTACTTATTAGACCGTTTCTTGCAAGACTAGACATAAACAACGGATAAGCGCACAACGCAATAATTTTCTGTTTAGCAGGAGTCTGTAATATAGCATAAAATTAAGCTTGAAAATAAATAAAAGACAAGCCAATGAAACTGCGGTTTGGCTACTTAGTTTTTAAATAGATAATAAAATAAAATTAATTGATTATAATTTTTAATTTAAATAGACTACCTGAAACAAACCTGATCTGATAATTTTATCTTGAATTTATTTTAAAAATTGAAAAGAACTGACCCAAATTAAAGATGCAAAATACTTAGGAGTCTTAATAAATGAGAAACTATCATGGAATCCCCATGTCAATGAAGTTATTACAAAATCAAACAAAACCTTAGGCTTTATAAAAAGAAACTTTAACAAATGTAATAGAGATATAAAACTAAAATGCTACCTCACTTTGGTGAGACCTGTACTAGAATATGCATCCTCTGTATGGGACCCATCCACCAAAGAAAACATTGATAAACTAGAACAAATTCAAAAAAGAGCTGCCAGATTCATTACTGGAGAATATTCAAAACTGACAAGAATAACACCATTAGTTAAATCATTAAACCATGAAACACTAGAGGATAGACGAACCAAGAGCAAAGTAGTAATCATACATAAAGCAATTAATTCTAATTTAGAAATACAACACAAAGATAACTTAATACAACCCTCAGATAGACATAAGGATAAAAACACCTTTCTTATTCAGTATGCAAGAACAAACACATACAAGTTTTCCTTCTTCCCGTCCGGAATTCGGGCGTGGAATGGGTTGCCTGAAGAATCCAGGAAAACCAACACTTTATCAACATTTAAATCTCTAGTAAAAATACAGGACTAAACACAAACCATAGATAAGCGTAGGACTCAATAATCTTCTGTATAGAAGGAGCGTCTGTAAACAGATAAGATAAGATAAAAATGAGCTTTGAAAAATTATATTTTTTTAAACTAAGAAAATTTAAGAGTCACCACCCTTTAATAATCTTATTTTAAGATTTACCCCTTAATTTAAATATTCTGGACCGAATATTTTTAATCACTCAAACACATAGGGGCCGTCCATAAATGACGTCACGTGATTTTTGCCGATTTTTTTACCTCCCCCCCCCACGTCACAAAAAGTTAGACCACCCCCCTCTAAAAATGCGTCACAAAGCTTTGACACCCCCGCCCCCCCCCCAAAAAAACAACATATTTTCTATTTGAAAATAAGTATGTTTCAAATCACTTTTATTGTCATTTAAGCATTTATTATTTATTTAGTGAAGGTCTACATTATAATATTGTAACACGCATTTATAAATCCCTTATTTTAACTTCACCGCCGTCTCTGTCTTGGGCGGGCAGGCGGAAAAACAAAAGTAAAAAATGACCCACTTCTCGTGATGCCATCGAGCTGAAATTTGGCACATGGACTCGTGTCACCTAACAATGCATCGTACCAAATTTTCAGATCGATCAAACGTACCGTATTGAAATTAATGCATTTTTAGTTTATCTAAATAAACTATATATAGCGGTCATTATGGTTTACATTGTACGGGTCACTTGACTTCACGCCAGCCATTGGTGAACACATTTCGTGTTTTAACCAGGTGATTTACACCAGGAGTTGAGTTAACGTGTTGACGCCACCCGTCCATGTCCAGACCCCCTTCCCCCCTTCCCCCAGTTTTAAAGCCAAGGGAAGATAATTTCGGTTTCAGTTTGAACATATCAATACTTTTAGTTATGTCTCATATATAAGGGATTTATAGTCAAAAACTTTGTTTTTACGGGGTTGTTTTATTTTAAAACGTTTAACCGGCCTTCAGAAAACGAACTGTGTAACATCCTTAGATTACAATTTATTTTAATGCATAAAAATTCAACATTGACTAATAATCATCACGGTTAACGTCTTTGCTCAGAAAAAAAATTACACAAAAACAAAGTGAGCTCTGTGTATTTTGTTAAAAATCCCTCAAGTGACTGACGGGCATCCCGTAAGAAAGAGGTCGGCGAACAGGGGTAAATAACCTAATCTGGGGTCAAAATGGAATTCTTGGGGGTAATGCAGACTCATTTGGGACATATAACATCCACTACAATGCACTAGATATATTAAAATATGTCATGTGTACGTGTACGCTTGGAACATATGCCCATTATTGAACCGGTTCCTTCTAGAAAATGCATTTTTACCACGTTTTTATTAACTCGTTTTCTTTCCTGTCTGTCCACAATTTTTAAAACCTGCCAACGTAAAATTAAACCACTTCTGATGGTCCTAGAGATCTCAAGATTTTACCACAGATAGATCTTGGATGACAATGCATTGTATCAAAATTTCATATTGATCGAATGTACCGTTATTAAATTATTTGATCTTTTAAGTTTATCTATATATAAGCCAGGGTTGTTAACAATACTAAAAAAAAATTTTGGCAATACCAATACTGCCTGTAAAATCTATTGGCAATACCAATACAATTTTAAAACCAGTATTGCAATACCAATACCAATATTTATTTATTATTGCCTTACCAATACCAATAATTTGGGTCATTCGACGAATAAAACGCAAATACGTAATTCATAGCTCTATATCACTTACATCGATAAATGATAACAACATTTTTGGCTAATTTAGACAATGTATTTTTAACCAAATTTTGTTCAATAGTTAACACTTGCTTCATCAGTTTTCCTCAAAGCAGTCAAAAGTCTTTGACAACATATTAAATAAGTAGGCATACCTTAACGTCCTTAAGCAACAATATTTTTAATAAGTATACTGTGCACATATTGTGAATGAATGAATGGATGGATGGATGAATGAATGAATGGATGAATGAGGCAAATGACTGTCATAGAAAAGCAAATGATACATAAAAGGTTAAACATCATACTATAGTAAAAACAGTCAGACCGAGTCAGTGGATTGCATCACATCTGGAAAACTAACGATGAACGATGAATTTTAGTAGAGTTCACAGGGTAACGCCACCTATTTGGCCGTTACCACTTAGCCAGGCCTTGGTAAGTCACTGGTCAATGCTCATTGACAAAGATATCATATATGATTTGATTTCTATTATCATTAATTTCATTGATCAGTCTCATTCAAAAATTGTTTGGCAATGTCACTCGCAAGATGGCGACACCAAAGAAAAATTTATTATATTCAGCTTTATTCACAAACCAATGTTGTAGAGAATTTATTGAATATTGCTTTTAGTATTGGTTAAAAATCAATACCAATATCAAAAATAATTATTGCCAATACCAATACCAATATCAAATTTCAAGAAGTATTGCAATATCGTCCCAATACTTAAAAAGTATTGGCAATACTACCAATACCAATACAATATTGCAATATTAACAACCCTGATATAAGCATATGTATTAACCGTCTGCCCTTGTTTACATTAAATTAACTTTCCGAGTTCACACCAACCCCGACCACAAAAACCATGTTTAACATCAAGGGGAGATCAGTCATTTCCAGTCTGTAAATGTTTGTCGGGCAATGCGTATTATATTTGAACATATTCAATACTTCAAAACTCACCATAGCATACACTTAGCCTCAAAAATAATAAAATACTAATAAAATGCCTCACTTCAACGCGGTTAGACCTGGCAATCCAATATTAGTGGAAACCAAGTAGGCAATTTTGTATCAAAATTGTATTTAATAAACGATTTCTTATGTATCTAGTTAAAAATTTAACAAAAATATTTTTTTAAAAATCAATTTACTCGATGTTCTCATCATTTTGAAAGAAGACTAAAAAGAATAAAATAAATAGAATTTAAAAAAAAAGATTTTTAAAAACCACGTTTTTATAAGCAGACTAAAAAGAAGAAAATAATATTTTTTTTCACAGAATTGTGAAGTAACAATCTTTTTATGGATTGATACAAATTTCAAACTTATATGCTCAAGTACCATGATGTAATATGACTAAATACGTGGGCGGGCGCTTTTTAGGCGTTTGCCTAAAACTAAAATGATTAGAGTTTACAAATGACGAGTAAGAAAATGAGTGAATTGAATTAGTCAAGCCTGAGAAGCGCCCGCCCCACGTTTAACTTGAGCGTACAAGTTTGAAATTTTTATCAATCCAGAAAAAGATTTTTTCTTCACAATTCTGTGGAAAAAAATATTTTCTTCTTTTTAGTCCGCTTATAAAAACGTGGTTTTTAAACATCTTTTTTTTTACTTCTATTTATTTTAAATTTGACAACTATGTAGATTTCTTACCTACGTACTATACGAATACACCTAAATCCACCCTACTTTCATTTATATTGACACGAGTGACAATAGGCATAATCTTAATCCACATGACTTAACTGTATCAAGTATCCTTTCTGTGATATTTAAAATTAATGCCTTAAAAACTGAGCTAAGAAGAAAAGTTGTTTTGTGCCCCTCTCGAATGAAATTGCGATGTCAAGAATTTGATGCATTCAATAAAGTTAATGAATACTTGACTAATTTTAAATGGGCTCATTTATCATTATATCTAGAATGGCCAGGGGTGTTTGACCACAAACCAATCGAACAATTATATCAAACTTAAAACGTTTATAATTTGTTTTAAAGCTACCCTTTTGATGTGACGTCACATTTCTTCAACCCCCCTCCCTCCCCTCGTCACGCATCGTCACAAAAGTGTGACCCCCTCCCCCCTAGGTGCGAGATGTCATTTATGGACGGCCCCATACACACGCACGCGCACACACATACACATATAATACAAAGTACAAAGTTTGTCATATACGTTATCACATGGATTGGTGGATCTCGGAAATCTTGTCACATATGTTTACATGGGCGTAATTTTAGAAAAGTGTCATAAAGTTGTTACAATAAAACTTAAACTAAATTTCCTGAAAGTTTATTACATTTAAGACAGTGTACATATATCAAACATAAAAGAGAATTAAAACTGTAATTGTAACTGATTAAATTACCGATTGTTCTAAATATTCCAGTTGTTTAACAATTTCTGTCACGTTTTCAGCAAAAATCCGCAAGCTTTTATATTTTTGTGTCCATCTAGTTTCACATAGCAAAGGAACATTTGGAATTAGGTTTCTTCGCTGATTACTTTCTCGGAAAAACACTATAATTGACCTAATTGTTCCTATTGTGTTTCGTACAGCACTCTCAATATTTAAATCGTTCACGACAAGATTTAGTTTATGTGAACAGCAATGTACAAATGCTGCTTTTGGGTAGTTTTTTTTCGAATTATTGCTTGTTTGCCTCCTTCTTTACCTGCCATTGTAGAACATCCGTCGTATCCTTGGCCAACAAGCTTTGTCATATATAATCCAAATTCGAAAGAATTTCTAAGGATGGTGTTAGCTAAACCTTCATTTGTTCTATCGACAATTGGAATTCTTCTGTGACCATCATGTTCACATTTTTTTCTTTGACAAATCTAACACCAAGTGACATCTGCTCAATGCCTGAAATTTCATTTGTCTCGTCGGCAAGTATAGAAAATGCAACTGAATTATTTGCTGTACGAACAATGTCTTCTCGCAGAGGGACCCACTAATTTTGATTATAGTGTTTTACGTAGTTGCCGAGATATACTTAGCACTACAAGAACCAATTGACAAATGATTACCAAGACCTTCATCTCCAGATTCAACACGAAAAACAGGTCATAATTAAACTACCCATAAAAACAAAGTTTTTGACTATAAATCCCTTATATATGAGACATAACTAAAAGTATTGATTATGTTCAAAATAATACTCAGCGTGACAAACGTTTGCAGACTGAACGTGACTCAACTCACCTGGCTGTAAAACAAGGGGATGTGGTCATGGATGGCTGGAGTTAATTCCAGTGACACGTGGATGTCAACAATAGAAGACGACTACATTGAGTTACATAGAGATAAACTAAAAACGCGTTAATTTAATTACGGTACATTCGATCGATCTGAAATTTTAATACAATACATTGTTAGGTGACACGAGTCTATGTGCAAAATTTCAGCTCGATAGCATCATGAGAAGTTTGTCATTTTTTACTTTTGTTTTTCCGTCCGCACGCGAACGACAGACAGAGAGAGAGAGAGAGAGAGAGAGAGAGAGAGAGAGAGAGAGAGAGAGAGAGAGAGAGAGAGAGAGAGAGAGAGAGAGAGAGAGGGAGAGAGAGAGAGAGAGAGAGAGAGAGAGAGAGAGAGAGAGAGAGAGAGAGAGAGAGAGAGAGAGAGAGAGAGAGAGATGACGACAAGATTTCGAAGTTAATTTAAGGGATTTAAAAATTAACAGAATTTGATTCTTTTCCACGAAGAGCTAAATCATGCATGCCGCTAAATAGGATTGTAGAAATGATGGGACCCAGTTTGTTGCGATTTTCTCAAATTTGTCTTCTAAATGATGAGTCCAACTGCTCATCTATAGAAACTGCTTTAACTTCCAATAGTGCCACAACTTTGCTTGCATCCTCATGAGAGCCTTTGTGGCATGTGCTTTGCATTTGGCTACACGCATCTTCGTTGAAATATTTATATTTTGTGTATGGTTTGATGACAAATGCCCACTGAACTCCTCTAATTACTTTTTGAGGAAACAACACGCAATATTTGCAAAAGGCACCTTTTAACATTTGCAAGTATACAAGCCACGGTGAATAGTCTAATAACCATGCATATCTAATAACTAAAAACTCTGTTTCCCTCCCTGTCAGCTCTAAAATCATACTTTTATTCAGGGTCCAGCAATCACGAAGCAGCTGCAATTTCAACTCATTTGAAAGGTCGTGTGTCCAGACATACCTTCCAATATCCAATTTAGTAAATAAATAAGTGTCAGCGACAATCAAATTAGGAACAGTTGCTTCAGTTGTGTCTGGCTGTTGAACTTGTTCTGTTGTCCTAAATGCCAATGATAAGTCAGATGCTGCAGACGCCCCAAAAAATCTTCTAATAGCGACATATCGGAATCCCGCGATTGCTCTACTTTCGGTGTGTGTTGAGCTTGTAAAAAAATTTCTGATATCCATCTTTGGTAATCCTGCAGCTTCTACACGGATATTATTTCACAGCAACATTTAATTTTCTCGTGAGAACCTACGTTTTTAATTTATTAAATGCATTAATATATGTTGTATTTTAGCCATTACAGCGCTAATTTGTAAGTCTTTTTAATTTCTGAGGCTTTTTTTGGCCTTTATGTTATACTTAATTTGAATTTAATTGAAAATTGAACCTTTATAGTATTGCCAGTTAAATTTAAAAAACGTGTTCGAAAAATTCCTAGCGACGCCCATGCATATATCTATTATTGTCCAGATACAAATCTAGAAGGGTTTTAAAGTTCACAACATGTACGGTTTAAGATGGGGGGCCAATTTAATTTGTTTTATATTAGGTCTGATATAAGGAAACAAGGTATTTTTGATATGGCTACCGGGTGGTTAGATGGTTAGATGATTTTCAATTAAAACATACTTATAAATAGCAAAATGCCAACACAATGTGCCAGCAAAGTGGTTTGATTAAGGAAGTAATCTTTTAGTTGCGTGCCGGCTGATGAGGCTCTGCTTGCCGTCTGTGGTACGCGTGCCATAGGTTCGCCATCACTGATCTAGATCAAAGTTGGAATTCAACTCATAATAGCCACTCATTTGCCAAAAATATCGTTTTTTTTCCCGAGGGACCGTCCATAAATGACGTCACGCGCCTAGGGGGAAAGGGCCACGCATTTGTGACGATGTGTGACGAGGGGGGTTGTTTAAGAAATGTGACGTCACATCAAAACGCGCAACTTTAAATAACAGTTCCACTTAAATATGTGTTTGTTTACAATTTATTTAATGACGCTTTCAGTGGCTTCACACGTGTTACAATATTAGACTGCAGTCGTACACTAAATTCATACTAAAATGACACAAAATTAGAAAATGCGGCTTTTAAGGGGGGGTGGGGGTCAAAGCTTTGTGACGTCATATTGGCTAAGTTTTTGTTACGAAGTGTGACGAGGGGGGGGGGTAAAAAGCGGCAAAAATCGCGTGACGTCATTTATGGACGGCCCCTGATTTGAGGTAGTTTTTTATAACGTTTAAGACATTATTCCCTATTTGATTTTTTACGATCTTGACAAGTAATGACATTTACATCACCATGATCTAGATCAGTGCTTCTCAAACTTTTTAGTATGACGGACCGGCGGGAGTTTTTCCATTGCACCATGGGGGCCGTCCATAAAGTACGTCACGCTCCAGAGGGGCAGGGGAGGGAGTGTTAGAAAGTGTGACAGTTTGTGACAGGGGGAGGGGGTCCGGGCATGTGGGACATCACGGGTGTTTTATATTAAAGTTTAATTATTTTGTTAATAAAATTTTTTATTTTTGTTGGAAAGTGTGACGTACTTTTAGGGGGGTGGGGGGTCCAAGATTTGTGACAGTTTGTGACAGGGGGAGGTAAAAATGGTCAAAAATAGCGTGACGTACTTTATGGACGGCCGCCAGGGACCGGTGCACCATTTTCCCTGTACAGACATAGTAGCGACATGACCCCCCCATATTGCCACATGTCCTACAGTCCTAAAACATTTGACATGAATTACGTTAGTTATATGCTACACGTCATCCAACAATTTTGAAAAGAATAATCACTTGTCTTCACCATTTGTGGGCGGTAACTACTTTACTTCACCCATGTTCTTTATCGTCAAAGACTGGAACAATGATTTTTTTACTAAAAATTGTTGCTTGAGAAAAAAAGGAGTCAAATGTTGGGCCTCATTTTTAAATCCTTTATATTAACTCGTGGTGTCTGCGTCTGGTTGCTTGTTGACCCTTGATTGCTTGTCGGTCGCCAAAACTTTGGATCGATTTTTAACCCACTTCCTCGTAAGCTAGCGAGCTGAAATTTTGCAGGCAGTTTTGTACCGATGATAAAAACTATGTATCAAAATTTCAGATCGATCGCATGTACCGTAATTAAATTATTGATTTTTTAGATTATTTTATTTATTCCTATGTATCATGCTATTTTTTGAGATAGAGTGTCGCGGTGCGCATTATATTGAACAACCTTTCTGTCGCGCAATAAGGTGCGTATTTTATTGACAACACTTTTTATAAACATATTCCTGATCGGTGCGCATTATATTAAACATGTTTTACGACACAACTACAATTTTGTATTTTTGGATGGTCTTGCGCTGCGTATTATAATGAACATTCTTTTAGTTACGTCTCGTACATAAAGGATTTATAGTCAAAAACTTGGTTTTTTACGGTTTTTTTATTAAATCCTTTATATTAACTCGTGGTGTCTGGTTGAACCCTTGATTGCTTGTCGTCGCCAAAACTTTGGATCGATTTTTAACCCACTTCCTCGTAAGCTAGCGAGCTGAAATTTTGCAGGCAGTTTCGTGCCGATGATAAAAACTATGTATCAAAATTTCAGATCGATCGCATGTACCGTAATTAAATTATTGATTTTTTAGATTATTTTATTTATTCCTATGTATCATGTTATTTTTTGAGATAGAGTGTCGCGGTGCGTATTATATTGAACAACCTTTCTGTCGCGCAATAAGGTGCGTATTTTATTGACAACACTTTTTATAAACATATTCCTGATCGGTGCGCATTATATTAAACATGTTTTACGACACAACTGCAATTTTGTATTTTTGGATGGTCTTGCGCTGCGTATTATAATGAACATTCTTTTAGTTACGTCTCGTACATAAAGGATTTATAGTAAAAAAAAACTTGTTTTTTTACGGTTTTTTTTATTATCAATGATTTAAAAAATATAAACAATATATAGCCCAAGTCACAGGTTGGAGTATGGATCCGTAGCGCTATGACGTCATATTTTTAGCTTATATTTAAATATATATATTCAAGTACAAGGCGCGCATCAAGAGGTGTGCAAAATTCTAAAAATGCTAAAAGATTTATTTTTTTTAAAGTTTAAAAAAAAATAATTAAAATACAATTATATGACGTCATAGTTTTAGCTTATCTTTTAATTTTGGAAAAGAGAGCGATATAAAAAGAGGATTTGAGGATTTATTATACACTGTAATTATAAAATACTTTGTGTACATTTCATCAGGAAGTTTAATATTTCGTATTTATCAAACACGGATAAGTTACTTGGGCTGTTTCTCCAAAAAGAAAGTGGGCGCCGTACGCGCCCTCAAACCCCTAGTATATATTAATTGTCAATGATCGTCTCCCTAATTATGTTAGTAAAAAAGTCAATTTTAATTACCGTACATACTCGTTCTAAAGCCGACTTTTTTTGGGGGGAAAATCTAGGGGGGAAACGTTGGTCGGCTTACGAGTGGGTCATAGGGGATTTCAGCATGTACATGGACTATTGGGGTTGCTATTGTAGATCATCAAGGTCCTTGTCTACAAGATTAGACTCATCTACCAGAAGCTATAAAATATTACTAAACATCTGCACTGCACTTACATAATTTACTAATTTCATTTCTCTTTGTGAATGTTTTAATAAATTGTTTTACAAATTTTGTTTTCAATTTAAATTTACGCGCTTTCGCCACTGTTTACCAAACTATGACCGATTTAGCTTGTAGTTTAAAAAAAAAGATGTGTAAAATTTTGTTTACGCTGTCCTATAATATTTTTGGGGTCGGCTTACGAGCGGGTTACACACTTTTTATACTATTCTCGTCCAAAAGAGGGGGAGGGGGTAGGCTTATGAACAAATGGGCTATAGAACGAATATATACGGTATGTTGATGTTTTCTACATTCAAGTTACCAATCTTTTGAAACATTTGAAATCGAAAAATAAGATAACATAGATTTTTTAAAGCGTATTTGTAAAAAATATTTTTTTTTATCTTAACCTATAGGTAAGCCAATCATTGCATTTCATTGTATCCCTATGTATAGGGATCGAAGGTAAGTGACGTGCCACTTAGTATATAAATAACTGAGCGAGGTATATTTGTTACGTTAAAGCAGTGCTGCCAGCGACAATTTTGAGAAAAACCTAGCCAACAAGTCAAAAAAAACCTAGATCCAAGAGAAAAAACCTAGACACGCTAAAAATAAACAAATATGACGTCACAAAGCTCCGCTCACAAAACCTTTATTTAAAAAAAATATTAAAAAAGGCGTATTTCCTACTTAAAATTTATCATGATTCTAATAAATTTTTACGTTATTATTAAGTATCGATTTAGTGTAAGACTGCATTCTAATATAGTAACTCGCGCGGAGCCATTTAATACGTCATTAAATAAATTTGTTGCAAGCAATCAAATATTTAAGTGGAGCTTTCATTTAAATCTGTGCATTATTTATGTGACGTCACAGTTCTTAAACACCTCCCTCCCCATTGTGACACATCTCACTTAAGTGTGGCAGCCCCCTCCTTTTAGATGCGAGTAATCATTTATGGTCGGCCCCTAAGGTATGTTGTACATAACTATTTGTAAAATATACCTAAATCTGCATTTATTCATCAATTATGTAATCTTTCTTATATATCTTATTGGCAATCTTTTCAGCATTCTTTGCATCATTCTTATTTTATCTAATTAAAGAAGCTCCTTTTATACAGGATATTATACAGAGTCCTACTTTTATTCATTGTTTATTTCTAGTCTTTTATTTTTATTTGAGTTTAAATGTTGATAGAGTTTTGGTTTTCCTCGTTTGATCAGGTAACCCATTCCACTTCCAAAGCCTGGACGGAAAGAACGAGAATTTGTATGAGTTTGTTGTTGCAAACGGAGTAGGAAAAGTGTTTTTATAACTTTGTCTATCTAAGGGTTGTATTAAATTATCTTTGGTTTATATCATGAATACTTGAAAGAATATGCTCTCAACGCAGGCAGAAGAAAATGGTAGAGCTGTTCGTTTGTGATGAGGTGTAATAAAATTGAATAATTTGGCTCATTTCATTGGTTTTATCTCGTACCAGATTTCTTTTGACAGATGGTACTGGTACCACAGCAGAGCCACCTTTAGAATTCAGTGAGGTAGAGCTATTGCTATATATAATATATATCATAATATTTTATATAACATTACAGAGCCAGTGAAAAAACTGTTGCCATCAATTGCCTAATTTTATTTTTGAAAAATCGAATTTGTTTAGGACATTAATTGCGCATATTTATTTTTTTAAACTTAAATATCGTTTATTTACTTTAAAAAAATAAAAACCTAGATTATAGCTATTTTGGAAATAAAAAACCTAGAAACCTAGACAAGGTCGAAAAAACCTAGATCTAGGTTGCAAAACGTAACGCTTGCGGCATTGCGTTAAAGTTAAATATACATATAGATTAATCTTAATATCTTAATTTCATAGCTTCTGTAAGTATAAATAAATGCAATATTTAAAATGTAATTTTTACTTGAATTCAATTTTTTGTTAAAGTAAGTTGAAGCTACTGAAAATAATTTTTTAGTAACACAAGTTAATAACAATGTCTCACAGAATTGTAAATTAAATTTCTAAAGAGTTAAAAAGAAATACATAATTCTTATCTTGTCACCTATTTTTTTTTAAAAACAACGCCAATGCAAATGATAAAATATATTTGTATCGGTGCTTTGTGGCGCGGCGATTACGGGAAAATAAATTGTAATGCACATCAGATGTCAATAAAAATGTATTTTAAGATAGAGTGTTCTTTCTAACTTTCAAAATACAGTTCCTATTTGTACACCCATATAGTTGAAAATAAAATTTTATTCTATATATATATATGGGTACAATTTATGTCATCCAACAAATTGAAAAAGAATAATCGCAAGCATTGATTGATTGTTGTTCACGCTTTTAGGGGCCGTCCATAAATGACGTCACGCACCTAGGGGGGGGGAGGGGGTCACACTTTTGTGACGTTGCGTGACGAGGGGGAGGGAGGGGGGTTGAAGAAATGTGACGTCACATCAAAAGGGTAACTTTAAATAAAACTTCCACTGAAATATTTGGTCGCTTACAATTTATTTTAATGACTTTTTTTTTCTTTCTTTTTTAAAAAAAAATCAGTGCTTCTCAATGTGCTGGTCGGTAGGCCATCAGACGCTGGTTGGCGTATGCTATCAAGACACGAAAATTAAATCTAATTATAATCCTTAAGTTTGAGAATCCACAAGATAAATTGTTACACTGCGTCGTTTGATGTTGACATCAAAGCATTTGTGATCTATCTAACCGCAGCTCCGTTTGGTTCTCTCATGCCCGTTACCACAAAATATACAAGTTTATGTATGCGTTACGCCCCCCCCCCAGACTCTAGGTCCTGCTCACGTGACTCGGGGATTTGGGGGAGCGTCTTTAGCACCCCCTCGAAAATGCTACTGGTGAGTTTTACAAGCATGACATGTGTCTAAAAATGATTTGAATAGGATTATGTGTAGATATTTTAAGTCAAAACGACACGGAATATCCTGTTTTCTTTAAAAGCAGGGAATCTATTTGATAGAATTAAAAACGTTTTAAGTTTGATATAATTGTTCGATGGTTTTTGATAAAACGCCCCTGGCCATTCTAGTCTTCTAGATCAGTGCTTCTCAAAGTGGTGGTCCGCGGACCGATGCCAGTCCGTGGGCCATCCGCTGCCGGTCCGCAGATGTTCTCAAAAAAAGGACAGAAAAAAATTGTCAGTGCAGGGAAAATTGTGCACCGGTCCCTTGGTACAATGGAAAAAAATTCCTGCTGTTCCGCAATACTAAAAAGTATGAGAAGCACTGTTCTAGATATAATGGTAAATGAGCCCATTTAAAATTAGTCAAGTATTCATTAACTTTATTGAATGCATCAAATTCTTGACATTGCAATTCGAGAGGAGCACAAAACAACTTTTTTCTTAGCTCAGTTTTTAAGGCATTAATTTTAAATATCACAGAAATGATACGTGATAAAGACAAGTCATGTGGATTAAGATTATTGTCACTCGTGTCAATATAAATGAAAGTAGGGTAGATTTAGGTGTCTTCATATAGTGCGTAGGTAAGAAATCTACATAGTTGTCAAATTTTTTAAAAAATGCATTTTCTGGAAGGAACCTGTTTAATAATGGGCATATGTTCCAAGCGTACACGTACACATGACGTATTTTAATATATCTAGCGGATTGTAGTGGATGTTATATGTCCCAAATGAGTCTGCATTACCCCCAAGAATTCCCTTTTTGACCCCAGTTCAGGTTATTTACCTCTGTTCGCCGACCTCTGTCTTACGGGATGCCCGTCAGTCAATTGAGGGATTTTTAAAAAATACATTTTAAAAATGTTATTTTTAAATAATTTTTTTTCTAAACAAAGACGTTAACCGTGATGATCAATAGTCAATGTTTAATTTGTATTCATTAAAATAAAATATAAGCTAAGGATGTTAACACAGTTCGTTTTCTGAAGGCCGGTTAAACGTTTTTTAAAAATGATTCACGCGGGTTACGATATTACAATTTAGATCTTCACTAAATAAATAATAAATACTTAAATGACAATAAAAGTGATTTGAAATATACTTATTTTCAAATAGAAAATAAAGTTTGTTTTTTTTTGTTGTGTTTTTTTTTGTTTGTCAAAGATTTGTGACGTATTTTTAGAGGGGGGGTCTAAGTTTTTGTGACGTCGCGTGACGAGGGGGGGGAGGGGGTCAAAAATCGGCAAAAATCGCGTGACGTCATTTATGGACGGCCCCTTATGTGCAGTAGTTAGGTTCACCGAATTCACCTGTTTTCATAGAAAATTTTTATTTTCTTCTTTTTAGTGCACTTTCTATATGTAAATAAAAGCGTGTCCTTTTTAATAAAAGATTTTTTACATTATTTTTAAATCCTTTATATTAACTCGTGGTGTCTGCGGCCGACCGACCTTGCTTGCTTGTTTGTCGCCAAAACTTTTGATCGATTTTTAACCCACTTGCTCGCAAGATAGCGAGCTGAAATTTTGCAGGCAGTTTCGTACCGATGATAAAAACAATGTATCAAAATTTCAGATCGATCGCATGTACCGTAATTAAATTATTGATTTTTTAGATTATTTTATTTATTCCTATGTATCATGCTATTTTTTGAGATAGAGCGTCGCGGTGCGTATTATATTGAACAACCTTTCTGTCGCGCAATAAGGTGCGTATTTTACTGACAACACTTTTTATAAACCTATTCCTGATCGGTGCGCATTATATTAAACACGTTTTACGACACAACTGCAATTTTGTATTTTTGGATGGTCTTGCGCTGCGTGTTATAATGAACATTCTTTTAGTTACGTCTCATACGTAAAGGATTTATAGTCAAAAACTTGGTTTTTTACGGGTTGTTTTTATTTACACGCTTTTATTTAAGTCACATTGTATGTTGTATCCGTCAAATCTTGTAACGTAAAATTACGCCACTTCTGGTGGTCCTAGATATATCAAAATTTTACCACAGATAGATCGTGGATGATAGTGCATTGTATCAAAATTTCAGATCGATCGAATGTACCGTAATTAAGTTAATGCATTTTTAGTTTTTAGTTTATGTCTATATTATCGCTCACCCAATGAACCACGCTATAATTCGCCCTAGAGGCAGGCATACACGCAATTTCAATGTGTTGACGTCAGAATTTGTCAGAAATTGGTGGTCGAATTGTTAGCGATAGTGTAATAGAGCTGACCTGGAGGTGCGGGGTTCAATTTTCAGTTGGGGAAACTTTTTTTTATTACATAAATTTGTAATTAATAATCTCTTTTTAATCACATATAAGATATTGACAATGAAGTTTAACGAATTAAATTGAATTGATAAGGTCGAAAAATCGGTTTAAAAAATGTTGATACTAAAAAGTAGAAAATAAAATATTAAAAAAATATTTTTTTCGCTATCATGTACAAGACTGCGAAACATAAATACAAATTTATATGAATATTAATAAACATTAAAAGTTTCCCAACTTTGATCATATACATGCTACTATCATATTAATTAGAAAAAAAATATCTACATGCAAAAGAGTAGTTGCAAAAAGAAATGAGTTGTGATGGGCGCCCCACGCTTTTATGTGCAGTCGATAGGTTCACGGATTGAAACCTTTTATTTTATTCTTATTAGTGCACTTTCTATGTGTAAATAAAAGAGTGTCATTTAAAAAAAATAGATTTTAAAAATATTTTATTTTTAGTTTATCTCTATACAACCTATGTAATTCAATTTCACAGTTTGTTATTGTTTTTTTTTCACGTGACTGTTCAGTTCGCGCGTTGACGCGATGTACCGGTGTGCTTTTGTTTACATTTTACGTGTCACGCTGAGCTCGGTCCAGCGATCAGTGACCAGACCCCTTCGTCACACATCGTCACGAATGCGTGGACCCCCCCTTTTTTTTTGGCGCGTGACGTCATTTATGGATGGCCCCATAGACTTGAAGCAATCAATCAAATTTATACATTGTTCATCTATATTGATTGTTTTTTCATTAACTACCAAGATAATTAAGTTTAAATCATTATAAAAATTCCCTGCTATCTTTTACTTTTTAAAACTATTACTGGATTTATTAAGTTTTAACAATTAATTAAATCAATATTTATCATTAGGATATTAATTGCAATAATAAAGTTTTGAATAAGTAAAAGCTTGAAAATGAATTTTTTGGGGTTTCCGTTGTGGCTAATGATTAATTAGTTTTAACAGTAGCGGGCTACCAGTGGTTCTCAAATCTTGTATGCACCACTCTATGGAGGAAGGAGAAGGTTTGTGCTTGGAGCGATTCTTCCATGTTTAGATGGGCGCCGTATTTGGCCAGCTGCGCACATCTTGTCCGCCCCGTGGATGGCCAGTGTTTTATTTACTGGGCCAGCGGTATGAATAGTCCAAGTCCGGGGGGGGGGAGGGGGGCATTGAAATGCTTGCACCAAACGCGTGTCAGATTTTTTATATGCCAGAAAAGTTTGACTTCAGATACGAATTGTCAGTTTGACTTGATATAAGAATGACCTGTTTGACTTGAGATACGAATGTCCAATATGACTTTCTTTACGAATGACCAGTTTGACGTGAGATAAGAATGATCAGTTTGACTTGAGATAAGAATGCTCTGTTTGACGTGAGATAAGAATGGGCAATTTGACTTGATATAAGAATGACCACTTTGACTTGAGATAAGAATGACCAGTTTAACTTGAAGGAAGAATGACCAATTTGACTTGAGATAAGACTGACCAATACGACTTGAGATAAGAATGATGAATTTGACTTGAGATAAGAATGATGAGTTTGACTTGAGATACGAATGACCAATTTGACTTGAGTTAAGAATGATCAGTTTGACTTGAGATAAGAATGCTCTGTTTGACGTGAGATAAGAATGGGTAATTTGACTTGATATAAGAATGACCAGTTTGACTTGAGATAAGAATTACCAGTTTGACTTGAGATAAGAATGACTTGTTTAACTTGAAGGAAGAATGACCAATTTGACTTGAGATAAGACTGACCAATACGACTTGAGATAAGAATGATGAATTTGACTGGAAATAAGAATGATGAGTTTGACTTGATATACGAATGACCAGTTTGACTTGAGATAAGAATGATCAGTTTGACTTGAGATTAGACTCACGAATGTGACTTGAGACAAAAATGACCAGTTTGACTTGAGATAAGAATGACCAATATGACTTGAGATGCGAATTACCAGTTTGACTTGAGATAAGAATGACCAGTTTGAATTGAGATAGGAATGACCAGTTTGACTTGAGATAAGAATGACCAATATGACTTGAGATAAGAATGGCCAATATGACTTGAGATAAGAATGACCAGCTTGATACATTTCGCCCCCCCCCCTTTTTCACTAGCTATCAGTGAGTGGTACTGTTTAGGGCCAAGAGTGCCACCACGGATTAGCAAAAAGGTGCCGAGAAGAACTTAGTGGACGTCAGCTCTGGGAAAACCTTCCGATAGGGAGACACCCTTAGGTTGGTTACTTGTATGATCCCCCTACCTAGCGACGGTCCATGGACAACAGACTCGTATGCTGAGCCAGGGTGGTGCCGAGCTTGTAGCGAGTCGAAGTGGGAGAATCCAACCCTCCTCTGTGAGGTCCGACCGCGTTTCTGGTTGCCTAGGTGGCCCCCTCAGAGGAGACGCCCCCCCTCCCCCACGGTGTCCCATAGCTATTGGTTTATGGGGGCAGGGGGAGGGTAAAATTGCTAGGAGAATTTCCCGAGAAGACCTATTAAAAGCCTTATACTCAGGGCTGCTGACGCCATTCCTCATGTAGGATACATTGGTATTGCATCCTATCACCACGTTACTCTAAACATAAATTAACACTTATTTCCAATATTCAAAAACAAAAAGCAGAAATCATCAAAATGAAATCTGGAGTAGCCATCCTCCAAACGTCAGTCAATTGTTTCACTTGTTGCAGGGAGGAGGAAACGTGAAGCTTCCTTGATTTGTTGTGTGTTCTTAGTAGATTGGTTTCTACTCTCCTCTTATGAATTTGAATTCTTCTTTCAGCACACACACACATACGCACACGTTAACACACACACACACACACACACTGACAATACACACACGCGCAAACCGTACACATACACACACATACATTAAATTTATGACTGTGTAAATGAAAAATAATTTGAGAGTTCAGAATTGAAGGCGTTCAGCTTTATTTAATCAATCCACACAAAAAATTCCCAAGTTGTTTCTTTCTGTTGTTGATATCATGGCAATGCCGCTATGCCAGTGTAGTCGAAGTTGTTCTTCTGTGTAGCTCATATCATGGCAGCGTCGCTATATACGAGTATCGTTGTCTTCTGGTAATCGACTCTATGATATGGCTGCCATCAGTGCTCGTCGATCTCATAACGAGAAGCCCAGGTGTTTGGGTAGACCAGTTGCGGTGGTACGGCTCTGGTAGAGAGAAAGGTAACATCATGGACTGCATAGCTGTGTATAAATGTTAGTGTGTGTGTGTGTGGGTAATTGCGTGTCAGTGCAAACACACACCACTCAATCGTCCTGGGTCGGGCATTGGCTACCATAGAAGAAACTAAACCTGCACCCCTTATTTTGATATATAGCAACGAGAAAGTTCTAATGGAAACATTAGAACCCCCTACGACCATGAGGTTATGGGACACACACACACACACACACATATATATATATATATATATATATATATATATATAATATATATATATATACACATATTATCTCTCCCCTTTATTTGTTACTAATAGTACAATTTATAATGGCGTCTTCAAAAACGTTTACTGTTACCCCTGATTATTGTCTATTATTACAGTTAAAAATGTGTTGTTTTATTGTTTTAGCCTGTTAATATTTGTTACGGCTCATGGGGTGTCCAGCTCTGTATAATTAGACCCTTGTGTATCCATTCCATCCTTGTTAACTGTCTTCTTTAGTATTTTTGCTATATAGCGACGGTCCACGGGTAATGGACTCGTTCGCCGAGCCGGGGTGGCGCAGTCACATCCTTCCCCCCCCCCACCTTGCTATTAATATCTCGGGAGGGGGGACATAGTTGCTGGGAGAGTTTGCCGGGAAGACATATTAAGAGCCTTATGCCATTCGACATGTTTGATATTTAATAACTGCTCTGCTATTACTATAAAAAAAATAATTGAACACTTCATAAAAACAACCAATGAGTCTAATTCTAATGTTTCGTATTGAATTGAAATTTTACCTAGAATTTTTAGTCTCCAACATTTCTCCAAAACTTTTGCCTTCAACTTCTTTCTCAGCAGTCATGTAACCTCCGCCTTTACCCTTCTCGTCATTTATGTTTGTGTTTTAAGATCGTATCAAAATTTCAGATCGATCGAACGTACCGTAATTAAATTAATGTATTATTTAGTTTATCCTTATATGAGTATAGTAATTCAAATTCACTGTTTTGTTATCCACGTGATTGTTCTGACGCATTGACGCGACCCATCGAAGTACCGCGTGGCTTTTGTTTACATTTTACGTGTCACCTGAGCTCGTCAGCGATCGGTGACCAGACTTTTTCCCCTCCCACCTCCCCCAGGGTTATGAAGCAAAGTTGAGTTAAGTCAGTCGTCTTTTTGAAATAATCAATACTGTTAGTTATGTCTCATATATAAGGGATTTATAGTCAAAAACTTTGTTTTACGGGTTTGTTTTTTAAATCCCTTATATTAACTTCGCGGCCGTCTCTGTCGTCTCTCTCTCTCTCTCTCTGTCTTGGGCGGGCGAAAATGAAGAAATGACCCACTCATATCCGATGACTGAAATTTGGCACACGACCCGTCACCTACATGCATCGTATCAAAATTTCGATCGATCG